>OY294052.1:8149329-8186899 GCA_958510825.1 Brachypterus glaber
TGTTAAGGAACACCCTAATGTTTATTTAAAGGCAGTTTATAAATACGGAAAAATTGTTTCACAACACATTTTATTTTAAAACAATATAAAATTATTAAAATTAATTTAATTATAATGTTTTTGTTAAAAAACAAGCTTTTGTTGTATTGAATAGTATACAGTCCTTTTATATTTGAATATATATTTAAATTTGTATTGTTGTACTTAAAATAACGAAAATTTGGTTATGTAAATTATTATATAAATTATAAATAACTATGGTATACAAAAAATATGTTTATTTCAATACTTTTAATTTTAGAATTTTAAAACACAAAAGTAAAAATACAGATGTTTCTTTGTTACTGGCACAAATGAAATAAAAATAAAAAGTGTAGATTTATTAATATATTATAATATCTAAGATTTGGGGGGATTTAAGGAATTCCGTAAAAACCTTAACCCTATATCGTGTTCCCATTTGGGGGCATAACTTCTCAGTATCAGTTATGTTCCCAGATGGAAACAAGATGCGATAAAGGGTTAAGTTAAATTTTGGTTTTTATCTGTTAAACAGTATAGCTTTGAATATAAAGGGAGATCATCCAATCTCGAAAATTTTTAAAAATGAGTTTTTTTCATAATTATAATAGACGTATAATTATGCAAGAAACTTATTTTCGAAAAATTTCGAGATTGTGCATGTTCATGTTCATTCAAAAAGCGATAATGACTGCACAGGCAGACTAACATCTCTACTCTAAATTTCTCTACTCCCTAACATCCCTACTCCATAACATCCCTACTCCACAACAACTCTACTCCGTAACATCTCTACTCCATAACATCTCTACTCTGTAACAACTCTACTCCACACTATAGACACTTGATTAGCCACTTGTCTTAACTCAAAAGAATATTTGTCACTGTCAAAAATGAATTCAGTTTATTAATTACTTACATATTAGTGCATGTTAAGAGTACGCGGTCATTGTTGCTTTTAGAATAATTTATTTATGATTGTTCTAGATTTACATTTAAAGATAAACGTTTTCTAGGAAAAAAATAAAATAATCTAGAATAAGAAGATTCTTTGTTCTTTAAACTGCTCATTTATTATTAAGTGGCTAATAAAGTGCATATAGTGTGGAGTAGAGTTGTTACGGAGTAGAGATGTTATGGAGTAGATTTGTTACGGAGTAGAGTTGTTGTGGAGTAGGGATGTTATGGAGTAGGGATGTTAGGGAGTAGAGAAATTTAGAGTAGAGATGTTAGTTTGCCACTGCACATGGTACAGTTTTTACTGATTAGGTAGGTAAGTGGTGTATACCTACACTGATAAAAAAGATTTTTTAGATTTATTTGAATATGGACAATTAAATTATTTGGTTAAATTTTATTTAAGTCAAATAAACATTTATTTTATGTTAATAAATATTTGAATTTTAATATAATTTATTAATGGGAACAAAATGGTTTATTTAACAGAAATAAAATTTATTACTCACAACTAAACAATTTAGTTGGCCATATCTGACCAAATATTTTGTACCCACAAATAAACTGTTTTATCAGTAAGGTCAGAGACTTTTTTTAAAAAAATAAAAAAACAGTGAAAATTTTCAAAATGGAAACACAATAACCCTCTTTTGTCAATTTAAAAATGTCGCTAAAAATTGCGTGTATTGAGTGATGCGCTGCTGCCAAACTTGCGATGATATAATGATTTTTGACTATTTTTTATTTATTTGTTCAGTATTAATAAATAAAACTTAGAAATCAGTTTTTCATAATTTATTTTAATCATTTGCATTTTTTTAAACAAAAATATATTTTTGTCATTTAGTATAAAATTCTATATTAAAACGATAGGTATTTTTTTTCTCTTACTGTAATTTATCAATAAGATTATGTCGATAAGCACATAAAATTAATTGTTTAGTTCAAGTGTTGTTTTTTTAGCACGAGATCTCAAAAAAATTGTTATCGAAAGCACGTGTTTTAGGCTGGGCCGAAATTTTTTTTTAGGAAAATCCAGGATGACTAGTAAAAAAAGTTTTAGTATGTTTAAAGCCACTTAACTGCAAAAATTAAAATTTAAAAAAAATGAGCTTTTAAGTTTTTATTATTTATTTTTCAATTTCAATTTTTATTTTTTAATTACACAAAAACCTTAATAATGGAAATTTTTAGAATGGCAAAGTAATTTAGTATAATAAAGGATTATTCATAATTTTTTCTATCCCTATACAAAATATAGGGTTTTTTGTAGGGGCTGAAAATGTCAAAAAATTACCCTTTATGCTAATATAAGTTATGTATAAATTGTTATAACAATGTTATTTTTAAAGATTTCTTTGTTAAAGTCAAATAAATTGGTTTGAATCGCTAATTTATTACAAAACACCACCAAATCTAATTTTTGAACCAGCAAAGCACATAGTAAGTATAATATTTTAATATTATCAAGGTTGCCGTGATTTTTATTCCCTAGGGAGAAAAACGGCAAGTTTAGTTCCGAAAATGAAAGGGTAAAATAATTTTGTACGCCATTTTGTAGCCCTTGTTAAGAAATATAAGCTACAAAAAATTTGCATTGATCGGGCTGAGAAGAATCCCATTTTAGGTGGTGTAAATGGATTAAAACTCACGCGGTGTGGAGTTTTATTCATTTAACTAGGTATGTAGGTCTGTACTATATATTTTAAAGTGAAAGGTTACATGTAGGTAATAGATAACGTCCTACTCTTTCTGGAGGTGTATAATATAGGTCAGTTCATTTTAAAGTTTGTTAACATTTATTTACATTACATAAAAGGCAATCCCATGTACAAACACTGTATACCCATATCGCTTTCCCATTTTAAAAATTTTCAAAATTTCGGTAAGCCTTGTATTCGTGCAATTATTTTTTTTTTCTTATTTTTGCGTTTTGTGACGTTTTATGTCGATATAAATAAGTTTCAAGCAAAAAAAAATTGTCGGTCGATCGGTCGGTCGGTCAATCGGTCGGTCGATCGATCGATAACTTAAGAACGCTTTAAGCTATAGACTTGAAATTTGGCATACAGGTATGTTACCAAAAGTTCTCGCTTGGGATTGTTTTTGGTAAACATTTGGTAAGGGGGCAAATGGGGTAAATACAATAATTTTTCACAAAAATATGAAAATTGCTATATAGGGGTTTTTGAGGTTGCTGAAATCGAATATGATAATAAAAAAATTCTAAATCCACCCTACGGGGGTGAGGGGGTAAATATTTTTAAATATTTTCAATATTTTCGTCAAAATTGGTATATAGGGGTTCTTGGGCATGACGAAACTGAACTTGATAATAACATTTTTCTAATTCCACGCCCTAAGGGGTGGGGGTGAAAATTGGTATATTGGGGTCTTTCAGGTTGCTGAAAGTGAATCTGATAATAAAAAAATTCTTACTCCACCCCCTGAGGGGCAGGGGGTAGTTTTCTTGAAAATTTATATATTGGGGTTTTTAGAGTCGCTAAAACTGAATCTCATAATAAATTTTTTCTAATTTCACCCCCTGAGGGGTGGGGGTAGTTTTTGTGAAAATAGGTTTATTGGAGTTTTTAAGGTTGCTAAAACTTAATCTGACAATAAAAAATCCATTTTACTCTCGGAGGTGAAAAATGGGAAAGCTCTTTTACTGGGCAGTGTGTTTACTTTTTAGAGACATAGAAGTCGGTTAATTTTTTTCTTGCTAAAAGTTTTTATTAGACTTATTTTACTAATTGATTTATACAGTGTTTTTACTTAGCGTAAACATTTTTCCTGTGATTTTCTGTAATTAAAGACAAGGTTTCATCATTGGTTCATTAACTTACTGACTCATTAAAGAAAGGGCAGCAAATAATGAATGTATAAAATAAATTTCCTTGAAAATTCTTGGGGTTTAATTTTCAGAAAAGCGAACAAGGTCAAAGTTTACGTTGATACAAGGGCGTTATGAAAGACTGAACTTGAAAACCTAAAAAAGTCCAAACCTAAAAAATATTAAACTACATTATTTTCTTGACAGAAAACGTCACATTTCCAGAAAACCAGCTTTATTCTAGTATATAGCATCCTAAACTTGCTTTCAAGCAAGAAAAATGGAAGAAATTATTAAGATGTTCAAAATATTTCTCAAAATTTGAATGAAAAATGGACACTATAATTGTACGTCTAAAAGCTCTTATAATTATATCGAAATATGTATGCTATTTTATGTTATTTTAAGGACTTATTATTATAGGTTCCATTTTTAATACTAAATGCTCCCTAGTTTTAGACGGTAAATTAATAAACTATTTTAGGTGAATAATATACGCCTTTATTTGATAAAATTTAGGAAGACCTAATAATGACCAACTTTATGTCGAAAATATATAGTTTATATTGGTTTAATTGAGAACATGCTATAAATGAACTATTTTAAGTCCAAAATATACTGCTTATATCGTCTCAAGTTAGCTCGCTAATAATGCTTTTATTTTTCTCACTAAATGCAAGCAAATATTTCAATATAATATTTATTTTGTTTCTTTTTTCTTAACAGACGTTTAGCATTATCAAAGTTTTCAGAATGGATGCACGCCGCTTTGAAAATTTACGAATTGTAAATTCATCTCAGGTCTTTCAAAAATCGTAAAAAAAAAGAAAATTTTTTGTTTTTTCTAAGCAATAATATTTTTTTTTAACGCTCCTGTATTTTGTTTATTTTTTGCCCATTAGAATATACCTAGACCTCCTTTTTCCCCCTGTCATATTTTTTGTGACCCACTTCCTCCTCTAGGTGAGTTACGTAATATATGGACAGCCCCTATTTCATCCCTATTTTATATTGATACCATGGTTAAGAATGTAAAATAATTTTAGTATTTTGTAATTAAAAATGTTAGATACCTGTATATTTTTCTTGTCAATACTCTGAAATATATTGAAGGTTTTCCAATAAATTAATAAAATAAACAAATAAATCCTTGTCATTGGGATGTCATGGGGTATTGACTGACTATACACGATCTTGAATTTGTTCTTCAAGTTTCTTTAGAATATATATTTTTTTATTTACCTAAATTCCTAAATACTACCATCAAAGAATATTTAATGTTTTGAAAATAAATAAAGGTATTAAAAGAAAATTTATTTAAAAATAGACTCCAGATATAAATTGTAAAATTAATCGGTACTCAAATGTTTTTTCACCTGGAAGATTATCTAAATTAGGATTAATAAAAATTCCAAAGTTATGAAAATATTATGTATTTATTTTGTAATAGTATTTTGTTGAAGGTTGTTTGTATTATTTGCTAAAACTGAAAAATTAAAAAGCACCGATAATTTGTTACCGTATTTAATACTGAACGATTTTGCATATATGACACCCCAAGCAAATTGTTATTATTGAATACATGTTATTAGATACAGTAAAACCGTGTTGTTTTCTTGGCGTTACTGTAACAAATTGTCAATGCAGAGTTTATTAAAAACAGTAGTTATAAGTAAGGGGCTGTCCATATATTACGTAACGCAAATTGTACCAAAATTCATACACTTCATACCCCGGTTCTTGCGTTATTAAAGGCTGTAGAGATTTTATATTTTGGCTACCCCTCCTAACATGGGGGGGTAGCCAAAATATGAAATCTGTACATCCTTTAATAACGCCAGAAACGGGGTATGAAGGGTATGAATTTTGGTACAATTTGCGTTACGTAATATATGGACAGCCCCTAAGTAATATGGTTTTTGCTATAAAAGTATATTTCTATATATATAATTGGTTATATATTTTTCCTACGATCCCCTATGAAAATTACATTTACCACACTCTCTTGTTCTTTAGAAAACGCCTTATATCACCCTTGTTTGATATTTTCATATCACCCTAGTTTGATATATATATTTATGTAGGTTTACCTAATTTCGTTTAGATATTTACGTCGTAAATTCTACGAATTTTACTCACCTCGTTTTATATGCCATTTTCCACCTCATTACATACTTTTTTATGTCTTTTATGTTTTTCAATTCAAATATTTCTGTTTTTCATGTCAAAAATAAAAACTATAGTTATAACCTTACTATTTTGACCCAGGTCAATATAACTTAATATGTTTTATTAATGTCTAGATTTAATCAAAATTACTAAATCTGTGATTTACTTACCTTAAATTTTATATAAAAACATCAATATTTCCTCATGAAATGTAAAACATTGTAGAATTTTAGTCTTATATGGTAGCATATCCACAGAAATCAAATTTAATTTGTAAACTATCAAATTTTCCTTGATTTAAAAGATGCTTGAGGTTAGGCAACCCATTAAACAGTGTTGAGCTTCCATAATATGTTGTATTAAATATAAAACTAAGAAAACTATATGTAAATAAAAAACAATGTCACTTTCCACACTAGTTATGTAATATACTGACTACATTACAGCCTTGAAGATATGTAATGCTACGCATTCGATTATATACACAGTGTTTAAATTACCACGTTGGCTACCACCGATAATCCCTCTCTTTCTAACCTCTATAATATCTTATATGGAAAAAATATTGGTGACTCTCGTGGAAGCCAACGAGTTAAAAACGATAAACGTAAAATAAAAAGTTCCTATAAGGTTGGTCCGCAAATGAGCCCTAAATTAAAATTGTAATAAAAATAAGGTTTTTAATTAATAACTCTGGTACCCTTTAAGCTAGAACGACGAGCTTTTGCATGTGATAGATAATCCCTCTCTTTCTAACCTCTATAATATCTTATATGGAAAAAATATTGGTGACTCTCGTGGAAGCCAACGAGTTAAAAACGATAAACGTAAAATAAAAAGTTCCTATAAGGTTGGTCCGCAAATGAGCCCTAAATTAAAATTGTAATAAAAATAAGGTTTTTAATTAATAACTCTGGTACCCTTTAAGCTAGAACGACGAGCTTTTGCATGTGATAGATAATCCCTCTCTTTCTAACCTCTATAATATCTTATATGGAAAAAATATTGGTGACTCTCGTGGAAGCCAACGAGTTAAAAACGATAAACGTAAAATAAAAAGTTCCCATAAGGTTGGTCCGCAAATGAGCTCTAAATTAAAATTGTAATAAAAATAAGGTTTTTAATTAATAACTCTGGTACCCTTTAAGCTAGAACGACGAGCTTTTGCATGTGTACTAGTATTAATAGGGGCAATAAGTTTATCTTAAATTATTTTTTTGAATTTATCCAGAGGCGTCCCTAGATGGAAAAATGTATTAGGCTTAACACATTTTTACCCCTAACTTTTTTATGTGTATTTTTTTTAGATTTTTTTTTGTAAAAAATACATAAAAAATCACCCTGCAGAATTAAAATATTATTGATGCTTTTTTTTGTTCCCCATTCAATATGTCATCTTCGAAGGGCAGTAGCTCATTTCCAGACCAACCTTTGTAAAATCTTTTTTTCATTTTTTTGGATGTAGAATCACCTCTTAAATTTTATAAACATTTTTGTGCAGATGGTGAAAATTAAGTCTCAGTATTTTCTAGAACGAAATCAGGAATATCAAATTTTAATCTATTTATTTATAAAAACAAACATCCTACTAACGAAAAGAGCAAGTTTCATGTTTCATAATCTCTTTTGACACTTGGTAAACAATAAATATTTTTTTTATAGGAAAATTATTTGTCAGTATGTGGGCATGTTTTTCAACTTAATTATTCATGATTCCATTGAAAATTGTGTATTTTTTTAAATAAAGTCTTGATTTTCGATTAGGGTGGTCCTTAAAATTTTTTAAAATATTAATTTTTTGGCCGTTACACTTTTAATAGATTGTTCCGAGTTCGAATGCAGCTAGCAGCATATAAGATTTTTATTTTTTTATTTTTTTTTTGTGTAATAACACCCATAATTTTTTTTCTTATAGAAATATTTATAAAAACATAATATTTCATACATTTGTTTGTATACACTAAAAATTTGTTATCGTAGTAAATACTAAACCTTTTTGCCTATTTGGAACCCCAGGCAACATTTGTTATTAATTACCAGTTGCTACAGTAAAAAATAACGTTCTGTTATGTTTTACTGTAAAGCATTTAATCAAAAATAGTTAACGGTAAATATTTGGGTGGGAAAAAAAAACAAATTATTAAAATTTGCACACCTAACCTTATTTTCCAATGCATTTTTTTCCCATTTCCAGTAACATGTTAGCAATTTTTATTAACTAGAGTGATAAGGTACGTTAAGTAGTACCCGTTTCAAGCAAAAACCGTATTTCTCAAAATGAGGGTTTTGCCCTTATGTTAGTTGCACTTTTCACTTATTAATAATATTATACAGACTGTTCCAGAACTCGCCTACAGACATTTGAGGGTATATTAAAAACCCTCTGGAAAATATGAAAAAAAAAATCAAAAAAGTCCATCTTCAATACTAATTAAAAATGAAGCATTTAATCTGACCAATCCTGTTGCTGATGTTAAATTACCTACAAATTAGTTTTTTCCTACTTATTAGTAAGTATGGTTGCATTTTAATTGTTGACGCGTGCATTGTTTGAGACTTTCAACTTTAGAATATTTTTAGGTTATTATATTTTGACAAAACAGACAGAGGCTATTAAATATTTAATTTTTATAGGGTCACTCCATCCGGCGGTGTTTTTTTGACATTCATAAATATTTATGTCACATTAATCACCATGTCAACCTACAGAATATGTACCTGCAATAATTAAATTTGCTTCCATAGCTACAAATTCAACTTTTAGAGGTAATTTAACATCAGCAACAGTATTGGTCCACTTAAAACGTTCTTATTTTTGAATTGAACCAAGATGGATTTTTTTTTTATATTTTTTTCATATTTTCCAGAGGGTTTTTAATATCTGGAACAGGCTGCATCTCCTAAATTTTAACCAACAACTATTTTGACGCAAATAAATTATTATTAAGTTGCTACCATGCTGTTATGTCTGAAAGCATGAGTCTTATAAGAGAATTACATTTAATCAAAATACATATGATAGAATAAGTACATAATTAGAGTGCGAAACTAACATATTTAAATATATTTAAGCTAAATGTTAATTAATTAATTAAATAATTAATTTAAAAATTGGAATTTTTTTTTCGCCATAAAAACACTTTTATCTCTTCAAGGTCGCTCAAAAGTAAAAATTGAAAAAGAAAAGTTAAACAAGCTGTGAAGTTATGTGAAGCCGTGAAGTTATGTAATGCTACGAATTCCATTATACTATTCACAGTAAATGCTATATTGCTTTTTCCCAAATAACTAAAAATAATAATTTTCAAATAAAAAAAATTTTTTTTTAAGATCTTTTTTTGAAAAACGAAAAATTGTTGAATTTTTTTTTTCAAAAAAACATTTTATATTTATTTTAATTGTTTTAATTTTCCGAAAAATTTTTGATTTTTTTTCAAAAAAAAAAATTAAATTTTTATTTTTTTTTATTTTCTTTTTGTGAAAAAAAGTTTTTGAACATTTTTTTTAAATGATAGTTTTTAAAATTTTTTTAAAAAGTTTAACCTCCATAACTTTTTTGTTTTTGGGGGGATTACTTTTAAGAACAATGGGGATCTTTCCCTCGATCTCTATCGGATTATTCGTTCTTGAGTTATCATGTTTACAAAATCGTGACATCAGACGGATAGGACAGACGGACAGACGGACATTTAAAAAAAAAATGCTTATTTTTTACGAAACAAATTTTTTGTCCAGGACGATTTTTGAAAATTTTGGAAAATTGAAACTACATAGAAAAAACGGATTCCTTGAACCAAGGACACGTGTCTTTGTATATGTTTAAAGCCATATTCGCTTGTTTCATGGCTGGAATTTTCTTGAACCAAAGTCAATGTCCTTGAATGAAGAGCACGGGTTTTGGAATAAAAACCCGCGCTCTTTATTCAAGGGCATTGACTTTGGTTCAAGAAAATGCCAGCCTTGAAACAAGAGAATATGGCTTTGAACATATCCAAAGACACGTGTCCTTGGTTCAAGGAATCCGTTTTTTCTATGTACCGTATATTATTATTCTAGCACAGAAGCGGTAACTAGTATAATAAGTGCCATACTGTAAATGGTTCATTAGATTCTCTGAAGAAAATGTCACTTCATTCAGAAACCCTGTTGTTTATGAGTTTAAACTTTCGGAAGAATTCCAAGAAAATAGACCTAATGTATTTACTATTCTAATAATAATAATAATTATTATTAATTTTGAATATTTCAGAGAAACCAAATGATTATGGAAATTTTTTGACTTGTATACCGTATATAATATAAACAATGTTTTCTTTGTATTTAGGTATAGTTTTATTAAAAACGAATTAGTATCTGCCGAGCGCTTTCGGAATTTTATTCCATCATCAGGGCTGACACTGAAAAGTAAGTAAGTAAGTAAGTAAGGGGGGTGAATTAAATTTGACAAATTTGAGGGGAGCTTAAAGTTAGGTTATGGTAATTTAAAAAAAAAACTTACTTGTAATATACATTAAATTTAATTCACCCCCCTGTTACTTACTTTTCAGTGTCAGGCCTGATGATGGAATAGAATAAAATTCCGAAAGCGCTCGGCAGATACGAATTCGTTTTTAATAAAACTATACCTAAATACAAAGAAAACATTGTTTATTTTACCAAATGATTAAATCATTTTGTGTAGAGGAGAGCGGGACACAGTGACCAATTTTGTACAAAAAAATATATAACTTCTTCATATTTCATTAAAAAAAAAAATTATTTAGACATTAAATTTCAAATGAATTTAAATGAATAAATATTCATAAATATAAAACATGGGGTACAGTGGCCAACAGGGTTTTTTCGGTTGTTTCTCCAATATTGGTCTTTTGTTTTGTAAATAACTATAAGAAAAGTATGAATTAAAATTTAAGAAAAAAATATGTTTTAAAAAAGTGTGATTTATAAAAAAGGTATGGGGTACTGTGTATTCTAAAATTTACTTAAAAAAGTAGTAGCCACTGTGCCCCACCATAAACATGGCTATTGTACCCCCAGGTAAATATTTGTTAATAAATATTTAAAACTTCTAAATTATTGTTTAATATTTTCATAATTAATTGTTTTCCTTCGGAATAGGCAGAATAAAAACTACTTGTATATATATATTTTTCTCTATTTAAAACATTTTTAAATTTAGTGTCATTTTGAAAAGCTTTTTTTTATTAGTCGATATTGCCAAGTTAGCTACTAAAATTAATATTTGCAATTTTGGCGAGAGCGCAGAAGTAATTTTAAATGATTTCTTTTAATAATAATAATAATAATAATAATAATAATACTTTATTTCCATAAGACGAAAGTTTAGGATAATGTCATATTTACAAAGAATAAATGTCACAAAAATATAAATGATTAAAAAAGAAAAAAACACATTACATGTAATACATGCACATTTAAAATAAAAAATACATATTTAAAAAAACATTAAAACTTTTTATCTAAAAATTATTTAATAGAATAGAAACAATTTTGTTTAAAAAATGTTTTTGCTGCAGATTTAAATTGTCTGAAGCTGCCAATGTTTTTTAAGTCTTGGGGTAAATTGTTGAATAGCCTTATGGACGTCATAGTGGGTCCATTTTTAACTTAAAGGTAATTATATGCAGGGACATATAAAACATTCTCACTTCTGGTGACGCACCTATTTACCTCTCCACAAGTGAGAAATTCATGTTCATGTTTTTTAACATGCAGGACATTTTGAAGCATATACATTCCATACAATGTCATAATACCATTTTCAATAAAAATAGGTTTGCATGACTCACCAAAAGACACGTTAAACATAAAACGGACTATTCGTTTTTGCATTAGGAAAACCTTGTCTACATATATACAATTGCCCCAACACAATAGGCCATACGCAAAAAGAGAGTTCACACAGCCATAATAAAAACTTAAAAGTGCAGGTTTACTTACTGCATTACGTAGTTGAAGTACACAAAAACTGTTGGTAGCCAGGTTTTTTAGTAGTCCTTCAATGTGGGGAATCCATGTCAAAGTTGAGTCCAATTGTACTCCTAAAAACTTACATACCCCAGTCTGTTCAATTGTCCTTCTCTCCGATCTTACTAAAATACTAAAATCTTGCTGCGTTCTATGTGGGTAAAACACAACAAGATTTGTTTTGTCAGAGTTCATAATAAGGCCGTTTTTTCGGCACCAATCGGACATTTTTTGAACACATTTATTTAGTTTAATACTAAGATCAGAGATGTTTTTCGCAGAAACAATTTCTGAGGTGTCGTCAGCAAATAAAGTGACTAGCGTATCCGTATCAGAACCAAAGCATATATCATTGATAAATATTAGGAAGAGTATAGGACCTAAAATACTACCCTGTGGGACTCCCGTTTCACAAGGTACATTCTTTGAAAAGACATACCCATTCTTATCCGTGATTCGGACAACCTGATATCTCCCAGACAGATAGGATTTAATCCACTGAAGTGCAGGACGACGTATGCCATTTTTCTGTATATTTTTTAAAAACGTGATAGGGTAGAAGTATTTTCAATTACTTTTTTTTATGTATATTTTTTAAAAACGAGAGTGATCTATATAGGGGATAAAATATGTTATTTAAGTGTTCATTCGAAAATAAAAAATAATATGTATATGTTATATTATGACTCACATATTATGCCTTTGCAGAAACCAAACCTCATTTTGATCCGAAAATTTTCAGTTAGATATAATTAAAGATATTAACATTTTTTTACTGTACATAATTGCTTGAGTCCCTAACGTCGTCCTTTTTTATTTTTTTGCTAAGGAGTTTAATATGATTTAAATTACGTAAATTTACTAATTTTCAAAGTCAAATATATTGTATGTATAAAAAACAAAAAAAAATCGAAAAAAGGGCGAAGTTACACTGATAGAACAATAGGTTTTTTAATACAACAACATAGTGTTATGTATGCGCCAACCAAAAATTGTACTATAGTATAGTGTACTATGACATAAGATAACATTTGTTGTTGTATTTATTACAATTTTGTGTTGTTTACCTCTTAATTCTACAACTGTTTGTTGTATCGTATAACATATTTACGTTAAAACATATTACAAAATATGGTTGGCGACTATATTTTAACAAGCAGCTCTTTAACGAAAAAATGGTAAAAATCAAATATTGATAATTAATAATAAAAAAAGCACACATGCCAAAAATTGCATTTTAACCAATCGGAACAGGGTTTAACTCACTCACACATAATATGTAATATGTACATATTATGTACATATTTTATTTTTTGTTCCATCATGGACAAGAATAACTGTAGATTTTTTTATTCGAATTGAGTCTTAACGCAAACATACTTTTATCATGCCGCACTTATTCGTCGAACACCATAAAGCCCAAGCCTCGTTTGGCCACCACGTGTGTATAATCTACTTATTTTCAGTGTTTTGATAATTTTTTGACCCTACAAAAAATCTACACGTTTTTCGAAATAAATTACAATTTTTAAGTGTCCAATATATAAGGCATAGAATATGCTTTTTTCTACGACTGCTTTAGAATGTAAGCAAATACACACACTTTTCAAACATAGAATGAATCCATTCTAGCTCAAGATACGGTATGAATATTCCGTATCAAGGGTTAGAATGAGCACATGTAGTGCCATCTCTTGTTTATAAAAGTAAAGAAAGCTGTAGAAAAATTAGCAAAAATATATATATATTTTACAATGAAATATTGAATAATTTAATGCAATTTAAAGTTTTGCCTTAAAATTACATAAAGTTTATTAGTTTTTCTTAATATTTTTATCAGTTTAGTTCAAAAAATTAAAACTGCTCCATCTATTGTTAAATATTTAAACCTGATATCTGTCACAACCATGAGTGCTAAAATTAAATAAAAATCTTTTTTAAGTACTAATTTGATAAAAGTATTAAATAACATTAATTGCTTTATTTAAAAATATGTGTTTTGTTGCATTTACAATGTCGAGTCACAAAAATCATTGTTTTTAACCTTGTCCCTAGTTTAACGCCATACAGTGTTTCATTCTTGCAGTCGAAGAAAAAGTATAGTCTACAACACGTATGGAATAGTCATTCCGCGCTCGCGGGACCGTCATACTCGCCTGCCGGCTCGACAAACTTTCCGCTCGCGTGGAATATTGTCTATTCCATACTAGTTATAGAATATACTATTTTCTACGACCGTTAGTAGCTGATTTCAGAGAATAAGTGAAAGTCAAATACAAAACGTCAAATTGAAAAATTATTTTTAAGACCATTTTTGCGTTTTCTGGATGTTTAGGTGTAAGGTCGTAGACAAAATAGTATACACACCTCGACGCAAACCTATTTCAGTGCAATGGAGATTTCTCCCGTTAGATTAGACAGGGACAAAAGTTCTACCCAAAAAGGATAGAAGACATACATACACTCCCACTTCCACCCAACCAAACAAATTCTGTATTTGTTCTTTGTTAAACAAATACAATATTTACTTGGCCGGGCGAAAAGTGTAACTATATTAAAGAAGTTACTGGCGCCATCTAAATTTTAGTAGAATTATTTTATTCTACAGATTCACATTAGCTGTGTTCGTTCGTACCGCTCACTGCTACACTTTCCGGCCAACCAAATAAATACTGTATTTGTTGTATGAAAAACAAATACAGTATTTATTTGGTTGGCTGGAAAGTGTAGCACAAATGAGATAGAGATAGGGTAGACGTCTTTTGTTTCATAATTCTAGTTGTAGAGATCTCCATTCGAGTGCTCTTTCACTTAAAACTAGGTTCGCGTACTCGGTGCCTAATATACTACTTTATATCCAGAAATCCTAACTTGTCGAATTAAAATGGGCTTTCTTTTATTTTTATTTTTGTGAAAACGAAAAACTGCTGATTTTTTTTTATTTTTCTAAATTGCTTATCTTACAAAACAAAAATGTATTTTTTCGTATTTGGGCTCATGCGTATCTACATTAAACATTATTGAAAACGTACGATTTTTTTTTCATTCGCTCAAAAATCAATCTGGTTAGAAGCAAGATCAATAGTTAAAATTAAAGTATGGATCTTGCTCTTGTTTCAAATTTAATATGGAACAACTATTTTTCTGGATGCTGCAACTGAAATCTGGTTAGGGCAACAACATAACTTGTTACGGTTAACAGATAAAAAAATAGATTTTAAGGATCTGGTAAGCACCAAAATTGTCTTGTTGTCCTTACTAGATTTCTGGTTGCAAAAACCAGAAAAATAGTTGGTCCGTACTTAACTATTGCCTCAACCAGATCTCTTTTTTAGTGTGTTATAGAAAAGTGGTTGTTTAAAAAATATCTGACTGTCTGTCCATCGTTTAGACATTTATTTTTGTATAAACCTTATAATTTTTGAACGTAATACCCAATAAAAAAAAACTTTAAATACACTGAAAAAAGTGATAGTAAATTTAAAGCAGTTATCCTTGTGAGGAAACACTGAATTATACTATCTCATATAAGCAAATTTACAAAAAACGTTAATAATGCTTAATTTTTCATGTTATTTGTAAATTTTAAGTTAAACCACTGGTTAGGTTATAATATTTCTTGAAAAATACAGGAAGTGCCTCAACCAGATCTCTTTTTTAGTGTGTTATAGAAAAGTGGTTGTTTAAAAAATATCTGACTGTCTGTCCATCGTTTAGACATTTATTTTTGTATAAACCTTATAATTTTTGAACGTAATACCCAATAAAAAAAAACTTTAACTACACTGAAAAAAGTGATAGTAAATTTAAAGCAGTTATCCTTGTGAGGAAACACTGAATTATACTATCTCATATAAGCAAATTTACAAAAAACTTTAATAATGCTTAATTTTTCATGTTATTTGTAAATTTTAAGTTAAACCACTGGTTAGGTTATAATATTTCTTGAAAAATACAGGAAGTGCTTGTAAAAATAGGTTGAATTCACATTGACATTAAAAAACACAGAACAACTGTAAAAACACGACGGTAATACAGTCAAACGCTCTAGATTTACAGAAGGCCGGTAAATTCAATTAGTTTGACTGTAATATTTATTACAGTTTACAGTCACTATAATTAAAAATGAGGTTATTTTTACAATCGCTATTTAGAAATACAGTTAGGCTTTAAATTTACTATAACAATTTCTGGCAATAAATCGCCTACAACTGTTTTTACAGTGTAGTAAGTATACCAAAAAAAACTGGGATAATTTGGCGTTTTAATCACATTTCCACATAAAACTTTGCATCTTTTTTTTTTTTTTTTTTTTTTTTTTATATAAGAACAATAATATTTAAACATAATACAGATGACCCGCCTAAACCTGGGTTTGTGTGCGGGTATGTTGATATAATTATTTTGTTATAAGTTTCATATATTGTTTGTTTGTTTAACCTCGTACTATTCTACTTAATCAAGCATCCCCTAAGTCCAGGACTTGTGTGGGCTAGTAGTAGAGGGAACCACCGGCTTATACTGACTTTCGAACCAGTTTCTAGGGAGTGTCCGTTTCACTTAGCGCCTTCGCCAAATTTCAATTATTAATTAACTGAAAAAGGCCAGTGAGAATCGAACTCACGATAGTAGACTTGCTATACATACGCGCTAGCCACTACGCTATGCGTCCCATATAAATATAATAAATTCATTTAACTATAATTATGATCATGAGTATGATTGAGTATGATTGAGGAAAATGAAACAAAAAAGCAATTAAAAAAATATTGAGTCAAAATATGGCATTCATTGAAAACTTAGCGGTTACCTAAAATATATTCCCTTAATTTTTCTTTAAAAATTTATTTGCTTTTAATATTTTTTATGTTTTGAGGTATAGAATTAAAATACTTAGGGGCATCATAGAATAAAGTTTTTTGAAGACCTGATTTACTAAATCTTTACTTAATATGTTTTATTTCAATTTCCAACACCAAATTCAAACTAACAAACAAAAGATAAATGTGTACTATTTCCTTACAATTGGATGACAACGTGTTCGAATTTGCCTCCGCCGGCCTTTACAATTATGGTACAAAAGGTCCATGTGCTTCTCGCTAGCTAGCATAGACAAATAAGGTTTACAATTATGCCATTTGTAATAAACAATAGTAAGCACGTTGTTTTTATCCTATACATACATTGTATAGGTATAGAAGAATATATCTGTAAAACGAATATTACTTTCCCCAAGAAAAGTCTTGCGTTAGTAAAAAAATTAAAAAAAAAATTATTGCTTTTTTTACGTTTCTGGGGTTTTATATCCAAAACATATGAAATCCGTAAAAAAAATTCTGTCTGTCGGTCGGTCTGTCTGTCTGTGTGTCCGGGAAATTTGTGACCACGATAACTTAAGAACGCTTCGAGCTAAAGACTACAAATTTGGACCACAGGTTGATTATCCAAAGTTCTAGGTTTGGGATTGTTTTTGATAAAAATCGGATTGAGGTAAGGGGTAAAAACAATTTTTTCAAAAACTTTTTTTTTTCAATTTATTTTTTGTTTTACGAAAAGAAGAAACATTAAAAAAAATTGAAAAACTTTGTTTCTTTCTTTTTTTGATTTTTTTTTTCGTTTTTAATTTTAATGAACCTAGGCATATAGGGGAAAGTATTATTTTGTTGGCAGCAGTATTTTTCGAGGGGTCCTGCAATAATGAAGGAGACGACGCACTTGGCCAGGAAGTCTGGGAAGTCTCTAGGAAGTCTCAGGAAGTCCGGGAAGTTTTTAAGAAGTCTCAGGAAGTCTAGGAAGTCACTAGGAAATCTCAGAAAGTCCGGGAAGTCTTTGAGAAGTCGCAGGAAGTCTCAGGAAGTCTCAGGAAGTCTGGGAAGTCTTTAGTCGTTATTTTAATAAAAATACTTGGAAAAAACGTTGTAATTTACCCCCTCCACACGCGCCGTGTAAGTGGCGTGGTTTTCGGCATATCGGCAGCACACTTCATTTTGTCTATTTTGCGAGAAAGTTATCGTTTGGACTTTATACTTTATACTAAACTATAAATATAAATAATTAAACTTTTAAATAAATACACAAAAAAATAAATGTCTGCCCAAGTTTCTACCATAAATTACGCAAAATTTGGCCAGAGGTAACCTCTTCCTACCTGGTAACGCAGTTTCTTATAATTTCTCAATAAATTCTACATGGTGTAACGCTGTATTCGACCCCACCTAAACCCTTTATGTACTTTGTGAACGAATTCATTGGATTTGTTTTTTTGTCGAAAATCTCAGTTCTAAACTGGTTCGGAACTGGTGCAGTTGCAACTGCTCAATGGCAACTGCGCACGTTCCGAACTAATTCAGAACTGCTATTTTCGGAAAACAATATAAACCTAAATAAACCGATTGTTTCATGTTTGTACTTAGTCACAGAATGATCATCATACCTCGGGCAAAAGCGGGCATAAATTCAGCACTGCAGTGCATTGATAAGAAGCAGCTGCAAGACGGCTGACCCCACTCCACAAGAACGCAACGCTAGTAAATCTATGATAAAAGTTAAAAAACATGACAAAAGATGAATAATAATAGCTCGCAATTGCCCGGGCACTGTAAATCATTATCCGTCATAATAATTATGATAATTATTATTATTAAATTAGGTCCTTATAAAATAATCTGATCCGAAAACTAACTTTAACAATAAATCCCTGAATAAAAAATTCGCGGGCTAAATTTAAAAATCACGCATGCGTAGAATTGCAAAAAGTTGTTAGAAGTCTTTAGGAAGTCACTATAAATCTTTGGGAAGTCGGAGGAAGTCTCGGGAAGTCTCAGGAAATGTCAGGAAGTCGTAAAAAGTCTTAGGAAATCTCAGGAAGTCGTAAGAAGTCTTAGGAAATCTTTGAGAAGTCCGGGAAGTTTTTGAAAATTATAGGAAGTCTTAGGAAATCTTTCGAAATATTGCAAAAGACTTCCGATTTTGAAGGAGACGACGCACCCAAAACCTATTGCGGGACCCCTCGGTATTTTTTAAATTGTATGGAGCGTCAAGTTTTTTATGAGCTTCAATGGCATTGGAGCATTAAAAATTTCTTTAAATTTACACTTTAACTAAGATGACAACATAAACGCGTAATGTTAAAGTTTTATCCTAAAATTTCAATTAAAACTCTGCAGAGTACCAGATCTGGTACATTCAGAAACTTAGTTGGAATACATAGACATCTAGTTGATTCTCACATCTGAAACTCTGGTCGTACCAACAATATTTTTATAGTCCTTCCGTATTTTAATATTTGATATAGTTGCTACTTTCAGAAATATGGTGGGTAAAACCAGAAATCCAGACGCAAAAGATACCACCCTTAATCTATAATATAGATTATATTATAGGTTACACAGGGTGTTCCATAATGAATTTTTGGAACCCCCTTTGAAGGGACGTAGCTCCCTTACGATTCGTTTTACTACATATGTTTATAGGAATCTTTTTTCTTATTTTTGAGTAAGCAATCACACCTTGAAATATTATCACCCTGTATTATAACCTACTTCTAACAGCTGACTCCGAAAGAAAGTATAAAGAAGGTCCTAATCTAAATTTTGTATTCTCTTTTTTTTTAATGTATCACACTTTTTCAATTTGGGACTGACATAAAGCCCCATTAGTCCATAACTTTATTTTATATATTCACCGAAAAAAGACTAGTTGTGGCAACTAGATCAATGGTTAAATACAGATCAACAATTATTCTAGTTGCTGCAACTTATCTAGTAAACTAGAATATTGGTCTTGAAAATATTTTCAGGACTGTATTCAACTAAGGACATCTAGTTTACAATATACAAACTAAAATAAAATCCATTTATGAAAAGGGGTTAATTAAATTTTAGGAAACTGTTTTTATTCATATAATTTTCTCTAAAGAGATCTAAAAAAAAAGAAAATTGCAGATTTCATTTCAATTTTTAATGAATCAGGTTTCTTACAGAAAAATTTGTCTACGAAAAAGAAAATACAGATTTAATTTCATCCGTTAAATTTTTTAAACATAATTTTTTATCAATATGCCTTTCATATTCTTCATCATCACAAATACTTAATTTTGACTGTGTTCTATGTAAAGCGTGAGATAAAAATTTAGAAAAAGTACTCGAACTGCTGTCATCGCTAATATTTCTGTTATTACTCCTTACTATACCATGTCGTTTCTGATACTCAATATGCCTCAAAAACTGATTGTTTTTATTAGTCGGTAACTTCAAAGGTGCTAGCAAACTATTTGATGACGTAGTTTCTTTATCAACTTGTCTTAGATATTGACTATTTTGATTTGGAGGGAAGTTAAAAGGCGATAATAAAGAATTAGTAGATGTAGATTCCAAATCCATTGGACTGCTTTTATCTGTTGAGATTAAGTTGCCATTCACAAACTGAGAAAATTCTGAAGTTGTATTTAAATAGCTATATTCACTTTCCAATCTTACCACTATAGTTTTCCGTTTTTGAAAAGGTTTTTGAAAATGAATTGGACTGGATGCGGGGTTAACCGATTTGCATGATTCTAGTAAAGTTGAAATTGTATCTTCATTTGTATTTAGAATACTATCACTTAAATTTTTACTATTTATTTTTGTAGC
Organism: Brachypterus glaber; assembly: GCA_958510825.1. NCBI lineage: Eukaryota > Metazoa > Arthropoda > Insecta > Coleoptera > Kateretidae > Brachypterus > Brachypterus glaber. The sequence goes on from OY294052.1 coordinate 8,169,928, forward strand.
ATCGGGGGCATCTCCCTTCGAAAATTTATTAAACCGATTTTTACTTGGCTTTTTATTTTTTATTTTACTTACTTTCTTTTTGATAAATAACTTAAATAAACCTAAATTTGATTTTGTATTGGAAAGCAGCATATCTTTCATTTTTAAGGTTTTTTTAGGCACTGAAATTTCTTCCAAGAACTTTTTATAATTTTCTTCAACATTTTTTAAATTTATGGTAGTTGATGGTGTGTTATGTTTTGGTAAGTACAGACCATCAGTATATGTTTTTATATTTCCTATTTCTTTAGGTTGATTGAGGTTCATGAAATGATTTCTCAAAAATGCCATACTGGCTGATTTAAAAGTTTCTTGGTTTTTAGGACAACAAAGCTCTTCTAAAATATCATCGTTCTTACAGAGTTTTGAATTTACTGGTAATTTAGACTTAATCATTTGCATTTTGTAGTAAATAAATTATTATTCATGTAGTTTTTGACAAATAAAGACATTTGCAAAAAAAATTAACCTGTAAAACTTATGTCTTATGTCTTATAGCCCAATCATATTAGATTTTTTCATTAGATTAATTTACAAGTTAAAACTTGTGACGTAGTTAAGTGTCCCCCGCGGAGTAGATAAAGAAATAACTTTCTTGCCCATTAATTAATTATGGGAACTGTCCGCCATCTTGGATTTTGTGTTTTTGTCGATTTGCAAGCGTATTATGCATTTCTCAATAAAAAAGATGAGTAGAAAATTTGTAGAAAATTTAATTCCCTATAATCTTTATTTAGTCAATATCGTTAAAAAAATATATTTATCCAATACATACAGATAATAAGACAATTACCAGCTTTATTTTAAATAGATAAACTCAATAATAACCACCGCATGACTTTTACTTTATTGAGTGGATAATTATTTGTTTTACTCACTCAACTGTCACTTGTCAAATTATTTTTTTGTAAATGTCATTAAAATTTTTAATAAAAATATGAATTCCTAATAAAACCTTGTATGGCACTCATGGGTAAACCGATATTGCCCTCTCGAAAATTAACCTGCTTGGCTCACGCCTCATGTTAATTTTCTCATGGACAATATCTTACTTTACCCACTAGTACCATAAATAACTATTATTGCTAATGACACAGCCACCCAAAAAAAAATTTTCATGTGCCAGAGACAAGACCAACGCATTTTTATATTTTCGGGGTCGTTAAAACCGAATCTGAAATTGTTCCATCAGGTCACGTTTTTTTCACCCTTAAACTCAGATGTTTTTAAGGTCTACATCAAAAGTTTGGGGCAAAAAAGTTACATTGATCCCTTATTTTGTACGCCCCAGATTAAATTTATCAAATAAAAATTAATAAAATTATAGCCTATATCAATGTTAAGGCTTGTGCAAAAATTTGTTACTGTATGTAGTTCATAGGATTCCAAAGATATTAAATAAAAACTACTTTTCAGATGTACCCTTGACAGGGTGGTAGTCGAGCTCATTTCCGGACCAACCTTGATAGGAACTTATTTTTATATTTTTAAATGAAGAATCACCCCTTAGAATTTTTGAACTTATTTCTGAAAAACCCTGTATATGTATGTATACAAAGTTTGGTGTACGAGGAGGTGTGGCAAATAAAACTCTAATCTTAATTAGTATATTTTAATATATATTTTCTAAATACACCACTGTTATATTTCTATAATAGTATGTTTAATAAGATATACAGTTTGTTGATTGATTGATATTTTAAAAGTTGAAATTTTATTATTTGTACTTTTAATGATAAAAAAGTGAACATGGCATGGAACATAAAAGAATAATTTTTTTATAGTATAAGGTTAATCTTAAGCATTGTTATATTAACATTTCTAAACAAAAATACACTTGGACTTTAAGCAGAAACTGAGAATTTTATTTTTTGTTATTTTGATTTAAATTTTTTGGTAAACTAAATTAATGCTTTTTTTACTTTATACGTTTAAAATCAATCAATAACTAATAATATTTCTTAATTTACTTTCTTCCTATCTCATTAAGGATTTTCAAAAGCTTTAATTTCCAAAAAGGTTTGAATTTGTTTTCTAAAAATATTAAATACTAAAAATTTCAAAAATAAATTTCTCAATTCCCGGTTATAAGGATTATACCCTGCGTTCTACATAAATATTTCAGTTAATTTATATTAAAAATATATTGAAAATAATTAATAGGTGTGATAATACAGAATTTTATATAACACATATAATATAATTGAACTTGTTAGTGTAAGATAGATACAAGGTTGATTTATACAATAATTAACACTAAATTAACTCAAAATGATCAGGGAAATGTCAAATTTCATTTAATTTCCTAAGTTTTTAGTTAATTTAGTTTAAATATTAGGAAAACCAACCTATAGAAATACTTATTTCTATAGGTTGGTTTGGTCTTTTATATAAGAAATTTAGTAGATATAAATATAGGTACCGTAAACTGGGTATACTTTGATAACCACTTTTTTAAAGTCAAAATAAGTCGGATCAGAAAAATAAATTATGATAAAAGTATACCCTGTTGACGGTAGTTTTTAAATGACTATATTTTTAACGTTTAACTATTGAAACTATTAAATATTTTATTTAATGATGACATTTTTGTAAATACAAAAAGTCCAAAGGAGAAAAAATTTACTTAAAGAGAAAAAAACATGAATGTAACAAATAAATATTTTATAAATATTTTTTCTTCTTTTTTCCTCTAATTATACGTTAAAAAATAACCCTATAAAATTACTATGAAGAATATGAAAACAAAATAAATTTAACTCTTTTTAAAATTCAAAACTCCATTTCAAAAATATTTATCTATACCGAGTAATTTCAGATGTACGTTTTTTAAAAAAGAGTTAACATATTCCATATTCCACGTTCCATATTCTCTAACGAAAAAAATAAATAAAATGAAATTTGGTCTATTTAAATGATTTTTGTTAATTTTTCATAACAAAAACACTAACAAGATCCACATAAATGAAGAAGTGAAGTTACTGAATATTTTCAATATTCAGATTCACAATTAAAGTATATATTTCATTTAAAGGTAAAGTGGGTAACTGCCAAACAAGTCAAGTGAAAAAAGTGCGGCGTTTGGAAAAAGTACCATGGTACCATTAATTAATATTAAAATAAAATATTAGTTTTCACTAATGTTATAATGATCAAATGGTTTTTATTTATTCCTAATGTTTGACAGGACTTCACCTCCAAACCAAAATATACTTTGGAAGAATTAAATGAAAAAATAATCGAAAAAAAAAAAAAGGAATATAGACAGGCACACTTAGTGTTAATATATATGTACAATTTTATAAATGAAATAAAATATTTCTTAAATAAATCCTAGATTCTAAAATTAAATAAAAGGACTAGTTATCAGAATTTAGGCTTTGAATAAAATTTTATACAAGAATTTTAATAAATAGAATTTTAGTTCGAGTAAATACTGGCGATTGTTTTATTATTTTGATTCAAAATTATGTACACTTTTACCGGAAAAGGCCCCAATATAATATTTTTTTCTGTCAGATTCAAATTTCACTTACGCTTTTTTTATTTTATATGGAACTTTAAAAGTAGCAGATATAGTTTTGAATAGTTCAGTCCGTATACGGAGGCTTGTGTACTTATATTATTCTTTACCGACCTTTTCTGGTAGTACATTATCAAATTTTGTGATGTGATATTCTTTCCTCCAACAAAAAAATAATAAATATAAACCGTTAATAACCTGGTTACACCATGTTTGGTTTTGTCCCACTAGATGTCATTATTTTGTTGACGAAATTCACGATCGCTGTTGCGGGTTGCTGCGCTTCGAATTCAGCAAAAAGATGGCACTGGTTGTCTGAGTTGGTCACACCTGCTTTTCTTGCTACAAATCCAAATATACGACTGAAAATAAAAACATTTATTAGTAAAAGATAACTAAAATAAAATAAGTGACAAGTACATGGCCCAGTTAACCCCGAACTAATTAATATTAATTAAAAAATAAAAGTCAAGGTCAATACCTACTTTTCATCGAAAAAAATTAACTTTCTTTACTACAACTTACAAGTGGACAACACGGTCCATCATAATATTTTAAACAATACTACTAACTAAATATCACTAGAATTTGCCCTAAGGCGCCAATACTAATAAAAAAAGTTGATAAAATCCAAAAAGTGGACAACACGGTCCATCATAATATTTTAAACAATACTACTAACTAAATATCACTAGAATTTGCCCTAAGGCGCCAATACTAATAAAAAAAGTTGATAAAATCCAGGTGGACCAGTTAACCCTGTGGCCCAGTTAACCCTGACTTCCCCTACTAAAAATTAAAACTTACTTTGTGCTTTTAATTGTTCCTGTATCTTCAGTATTCACCATCCACGTGTGTTCATCGGGATCAAGCCCACAGTGTGAAATACTACTAATAGGATAATGCTTTCTGAAGAACAATTTCCTTTTGTTATCCGTTAACGTAATTCCTTGTCCGTTAACCTTAAAATGTACAACTGCAGTTTCCGGTAACGGTGACCTCTGCAATAGCTGCAAAACTGACTTTTTGATAGCTTGTGGTCCAGTCAGCGATTCCATATCGAAGGTGAATAAGTAGACTACGTTGCACGCGGCTCCTTGTGTCCAGAGTTGTTGAGCGGGATTGCCTTCGTACCTGAGATCGTTTTCGGGTAAAACCAGTCTGCAGGGTAATGCCATCTGGGTTATAGAGTGCTGGTACACAAGAGCAGACAACGAGCTAAAGACTGGTTCATTGGGACATCCCTTTAGGCGTACTCCACGTGAAGTAGGTTCTATGAGGAAGTGACGAATGAGCTCGTCGCTGGAGTTTGATTTAGCATGAAGGTTCGATGGTACTTGGGAAACTCTTAAGGCCATACCGAAGGCGCCAGGAAATGAATTTGAGTCTCTTACGACGAAGGTACCTGGCGGTTGGTCTCTGAGCATACTTATTGCTGGAAAATAAAAAAAATAATATCTATATCAAATAAACTGTAAATGAAAATAAATATAAGTGCACATGATTATATTATACATGGTTATTCAGAAATAAGTTTGAGAAATTTAAGAGGTAATTCTACGTTAAAAAATATGAAAAAAAGTTCCTATAAAGGTTGGTCCGGAAATGAGCCCTAAGGGAGCTGCGGCCCTACGAAGATGGACATATTGAATGGAACAAAAAAATCATCAATACAATTTTAATGCTGTAGGGCGATTCTTCATTTAAAACTAAGGAAAAAAGTATTCTTCACCAAAACACCTAAATTTAATATTAAAGGAGTAATAGACACTTTTTATTTATTTTTACTCAAAAAATCTATATTTTTTACCAAAAATAAAAAAATATATATACATAAAAAGAATGTGTCAAGCCTCACATATTTTGTCCATCTAGGCACGCCTCTGGATAAATTCAAAAAAATAAATTAACATAAACTTATTGCCCTTATTAATACTAGTAAACATGCAAAACCTCGTTTCTCTAGCTTAATGAGTACATAAGTTATTAATTAAAAACATTATTTTTACCTTTATAGGAACTTTTTTTCATATTTTTTAACGTAGAATCACCTCGAATTTCTCGAACTTATTTCTGAATAACCCTGTATATAATACAACATATCGACTTGTAAATTTCAAAAACTCGTATCCCAAAAAATCAATTTTCGGTTCCTTGCACTAACTCTGTACATGACGACTAGTAACATATACCTACAAACTCCAATTAACGATTTCAATTATTGAAAAAGTTACATTATATTCAAGTAAACAAATTGGAGTTTGTGTAAGTGTCCAGTCATCATGAACAGACTTAGTCAAGGAACCGAAAATAAATTGTTAAAAAATTATTGTTTGAGATACGAGGTTTCGAAGTTTATATTCGATATACATTATTAACCACAAGGATATTTTTTATTTGGAACATACCTACACTATTTATTTTGGCAACGTATGTTTAAATTATCAATATTGTTATGTTGCATCTTTCTGAATTAATAAATTAACTATTTTGTGGTTAACTAACCATAAAATATTGTACAAAGATTGTATGATAATAAAAGATAAAGGTAAGGTAAGGTAAAGATACAGTAACTTGATCAAATGATAATTTACTAATAAAACGATTTTTTTACATTTTCTGAGGATGTATAGAAAATTTTCGTATTGCTACAGACAAAGATAAATGAATAAATGATCATATGGAATAATTTTAAAAACAAATGAATTAACATAATGAATTGTTTTGTTTCATGAAGTAAAAATAGAGTTTTTTTTTTAATAATTATAATACTGATCCCACCGAAGGTACCACCCAAGTAGACACTGATTCATATGTCGTGCTCTTACCTTAATGGAACAAAATATTTAATAATATGTTGTATAGATATCTGTTTATACAATAAACTTATTAATGCCAAACGTCGAGTTTAAACCTAATAAGGGCAATATTTTAAATTTTTAATTAGATATGGAACTTCATTTTTAAAAAGGTTTTAATTTCTTTTATTGCAAATTTTAAATGTAATCAAAATGAAAAATATATTCTATACTACCTAGATACTGTGTTAAAATGTTTTCTTTTCAAATAATTATTTGTTTATTTAAACCAAAGAAATAATTTTGAATAATAGAAATAATAAAATTAATTAATTATTGTTAAGGTTAATTCGTTGTTAAATTTAGTAAATCGCAAATTTTGTTGTAAAACCAATTATTGTCAAACCAAAACTTTTCACGCGAACATTCTATAATCATTATTCAGAATATACATTTTATCATATGCATTATACACGCTGTTTGCAGTATTTTGGCATTAAATAAAGAAGACTACATTATAAAACACGAAAAACCAGCACAGGAACATAGATCTGGAAACGAACTCTAAGGGAGTTACGACCCTTTAAAATTGTACTAAAAATAAGGTTTTTAATTAATAACTTTGAGCTGGAGCGACGAGGTTTTGAACGTATTAGTATATTAATAAAGGCAAATAGTTTATTTTTTTGAATCGCCCTGCAGCATTAACATTTTATTGGTACTTTTTTGTTCCCCATTCAATATGTCTATCTTTGAAGGGCCGTAACTCCCTTAGGGCTTATTTCCGGACATATGTACCTTGTTGGTTTTTCATGTTTTGTCATGTAGAATCATGCCCTTTATCTTATGCGAAAATACTGCAAACACCGCGTATATTAAACAATATCTTGTCTATTAAACGACAGTACAAGTTTTCTTATAATTACCTTCTTCTCGTGATATTGTTGGTTTATACCAAAATTTAGAAGTGTCTCTAACAAACTTAACATGCACCGCGGACACTTCTTGAGGGGCCTCATTGTTCGAGTGTATAGAACTTCTCCTCGAGGTTCCAAAATACACTGTTGGCGACGAGGATCCATTGTAACTGGGGCTCTTGGGACTGTGCTGGAAGTGGTCGGTGGTATCAAAACCGGCTTGGGACATACTCCTGTGTGTGCTGTACATGTACTCAGAAGATGAACCATTCAGTTCGTTTGGTGTGGTTGGTCGGTCCTTTCTGAAATTTTAGTTAAGAAATAGACACACAAAATAAATATACCAGTATGTTGAATTGAGAACCTTTCGCTTTTGGGAAGTCGGTAAATAATACAGATCTGGAATAAAAACAATGCATTACAATGCATTTTCTGAAATTTAATAATTTCAATTGTTATAGCTTTTGGTATCCCTTTTCCTTCCGGGATAAAAATAATGACAAATTCTTGATTTAAATGTGTTTTGTTATATTTTCTATACTTAAAAGAAAAAAAAAATAATTAACCGCTTTTTGCTCGAGTTTTTGTTTATTCAGAGTTTCGGGAGAGTCATACTGAACTGAATTAAATTTACATAATTGAATACTCTTTAAAAGTATTTTGGTTTAATAAAAGAAAAAAGAGAGAATTAGTAATTGTGACACCCTGGAGGGAAAGGGGTATACTGATTCCATAATTCACTTTTTTCCTTCTTTTTTCTCCTCCCCACAGAAAAACAATCCCATCCAAACGTTTTCAAGTTATCCTAGTATTAAAATTTTTCAACATACCCACATATAGACAGACTAACAGGCAGATCCTATAAGCGGTCTAATAGCTTCGTAGCCGTCGTATAGTTATTTTCTTGCGAAAATCAAAAAGGCAAAATACTCCCCCGGCTTTAGTATTACATTAGGGTGGTCCAAAAAAAATTTTTATTTACTTAATATTTTCTATTTGTCATGGTTAGAACGCACCTAGAGTAAAAATTTATATAGACAACCTTAAGTAGTACTTTTAGGGCCCTAAATATCCTAAAATCACGCAAATATCGATAAAATTCTTATGAAACCAGCCCTAGTATTTGTAATTTTATAAAATTTAAAAGCCTTCATATCTATATTTTTTATTTTTAAGTATCAAAATAAGCCTGCAAAATCTTAGCGTGATCAATACTTTGAATTTTCTATTAATCTGTGCTAGTCACGAATTAAAAATATTAAATAAAAAAGTTTTTATGTAATTTTTTTTTATATACACCAATTTTAGTTATTTTAAAATATTATGATAATCTACTCAACGATTACACAAGCCCACAAAAAAAAAATTGTGTCTTGGATTCCAATATGATATTCGTATGTATTATTTTCCGCTCAAACCGAATCCGTAACCCGTTTAACCCCTACACATCAGGATTTTGACATAACCTCAAAAAACACCCGAAAAATTACTGAAAACGCTAAAATTATCTACTCCATACCACTTTCACCCCCTTTCTCCAAATTCCAAATAATAATTATGGGTCTAAGCGCCATTTAACAATTTTGTTAAACTTCTGCGATTTTTGGTACAAAGTTGACGCTAAATGGCGCTTAGACGCCATACTTGTTGCGTACATTATCGAAATATTTTAAAATAACTAAAATAGGTTTATAAAGAAAAAAAAATGTTACATAAACTTTTTTATTTAATATTTATAATTCGTCAGTAGCACAAATTAATAGAAAATTTACTTTTTCAGAATTTAGGGGCAGTTTCGGGGCCTTGTTGGCACGGGTTAGAAACTTTTGATCAGTTCAAGATTTTGTAAGCTTATTTTCATACTCAAAAATAAAAAATATAGATATCAAGGCTTTTAAATTTTATAAAATTACAAACACTAGGGCTGGTTTTATACGAATTTTATCGATATTTGCGTGATTTTATGGTTTTTACGGCCCTAAAAGTACTACTTAGGGTTGTCTATATAAATTTTTACTCTAAGGGTGTTCTAAACATAACACATAAAAAAGAATAAGTAGATAAAATTTCTTTTGGAACACCCTATTATTACATGTACTTTGTTTTTTGTTGACTAACCTTTCTATTTTCTTAGGAAGAAACCCATTTTGTATGGCCAACATTTTTTGTATTTAAAAAATATGAAATTTCACAAAACTAAGGATAATAACATGAACACATACAATTAAATACTAAATCTTTTACCTAATCAAGGAAGTGTGCTTAAAAAACTGATAAACATCTACAAACAAATTTGATCAAACAAACGGCAGATAAATAATTTCCAAACATTTGTGTACTCATGACAAAAGGACCGTGGTTGTCGGTTACGAAAAAAAATTCACTCAAAAATACACCATACGATATTCTTATGGAAACATGGCACGTGTTTTAAAATTAGGTAATTAATGAAAAAAAGCCAAAAAAGTTTGAAAAGAAAGTAAAAACCCCAATGAGCCAGCTTCTGTTTATTATATTAAATATTGACTAATATTAAAGTTTATTTTTTAATGTATAGTTATTTTAAATTTGCCGCTAAATACTCCACAAAGTTCGATTTACACTGAAGCATGTGGCTTGTTTTGAATGTCAACATAACCAAAATTTATAATTTTTGTTTACTTACTTTGTTTTTATGATATTTTGATGTAAAAAAAAGAGAATTGATCAAGCTGTTGCTAAAAACACTTTCGTATTCCTGTATAAACAAAATTTGCTTATAAAATCGCTTTTATTTCAATAATTTAGAGGAATAAACCATTGTTTTGTTCTCGTTAATTGCACGTTAACGTTTTACGGTTGTGTAAATTGGGCCTATTCACTTCGCTTACGACGCATGCGTATCTTTCGTTCCTATGGTAATATCGAGATTGTTTACAAGCGGGGAGGTTTAAAATAACTATACCTTAAAAAAATAAACTTTAGTTATAATATTTTCTATACCTATGTATGTACAGAAAATATTCTTTTGTCACCCTTTGCACAGTTCAGATTTTCTATTTTTGAATTTAAGTATGTTTCCTTTATTTTTTTCTCACAATTTCTGCAGAATTACCCCTTAACAAGTTGTGCCTTTTAATTCCGTAGTAAATATTTATAACAACCACGGTCCTTTTGATAAAAGTATATGTTTACTATTAAAATGTATGAAATAGTACACTGTTTACATTGAAAATTCCTATAGAAAATTTCAAAAATAAAAATAATATTTATTTTGCAGAATTTCAATCTAAAATTAACAAGATAAAAAATACTAGAAAATTTCAATTTTCAAAATACATGTACATTTATAACATATTTGATATTAGGGGTCGTCCCAACAAACTAACAACTCTTCTCTCTAGAATACGCATACCGTTAATATAAGGTATCGCCAACATCTCGGTTTGTTTGTAAACAAATGTCAGGTATATTCAGGCCTGAACAATAACAATTACCAGTAACTGTTATTGTTGTCTCTGTTAGAACAAAGCTGTGCGAGTAAGATAGACAAATGTATATGTTGGCTATGTTTTTGTCAGTTTTTACAAATGAAATGCCTATTCTAGAGAGAAAAGTTATTAGTTCGTTGGGTCGTCCATAAAATACGTCAGAAATTGACCAAAAATCATACACTTCATATCCCGTCTCCCGCGTAATTAAAGGATGTAGAGATTTCATATTTTGGCTACCCCCCAGCCCCCAAGGGAGGCAGCTAAAATATAAAATCTCCACATTTAATAACTCGAGAAACGGGGTATGAAGTGTATGAATTTCGGTCAATTTGCGTGACGTATTTTATGGACGACCCCTTAGTAGATACGTGTAGGTATAAAACTTTTATTCTGAAATTTCTATTCTATTAAATCTATTAGTTGAGTGACATGTACAAAAAATATAGTAAGTAAGTATAATATCCTTGTCACAATTAATTTTTTAACGCGACTATGGTTTCAAACTATCAAAAAAGTTCCTCAGTATTTAAACAATTTACTACATCATCAAAACTCATTGTAACAGAGATATTTTAAGGACCTCTTCTAAAGACAACCCATTTTTTTTCATATTTTGATTTTTTTTCCTCCTTAGACTATTTATTTTTTTATATTATTTAATTTTTTTGTTTTTCTAAAAAATCTTATTAGAAGAAAAAACAGAGTTGAAAAAAATGGACTGCGTATTTTGTGTATAGTGCATATGGTGTGGTTGTCTATAAATACGTGACATGCCAAAAATAAAATGGTCAACTTTAAATCTTTATATTACCTATCGGGCGATAACGACCACTTCTTTTGAGCTTTATTATGCACACCTGGATAGCTCACTCTGCTAAAAAATTAAAGTTAAGCCATGTTAAGAAAGCCATTCAATGAGGCCGGTATGTTTACATTTTAAAAATGATGAAAAACACATTCAAATAAAAATATCAAAAGTTTTAAAATATTGGTCAATTTTTTTATAGAAAATATGATTTAAAATATGTTTAGATAAAGATAAATATCTAAAAATAATGTAAAAATTATATAGTGGCTTTTTTTCTGTAAATAGGGAAAAAGTAAAATACCATGGTACCGGTTATAAATTTTACATTAAAATTATTCCAGATTAATTTGTTTAAATTTTTATAATTTATTTATTATATCTCTCATAAAATAAACAGATCTCACAATACGTTTTACATCAAATACTTTATCCCTTAAGAAGCTTAGCCCATATATACAGTGCGGTCCAAAAGTGACCCGCCTCTTAACTTTTGAACGAGTTGAGATATCAACTTCAAATTTAGAACTCTTAAATAAGTTAATTTAAGTTACCTTTTAGAATATATTCAATACTTTCAGCTCTTAAAATGTCGGCAGGGGGCTTGAGTGTGAGTTTTTTTTTAAACGGAGTGGAGTCGTGTGATCATGTTAAAGAAAATAAAACTCTCTATTAGACTACATATTTTGTAATTTTTTAAAGTTTTTTTGATTTTTCATTTTTGTGCTAAAAATGCGAATTTTTAAGATTCTTTTTTGTAATTTTTTATTGATACTAATTAAAAGTATATTTTAAGTTTTTTCATCATGACATTTTTAAAAAATATTTCTTTTTTTTTGAGAAATTAGGCGTCTTTCCTATACTAGACGCCTAATATATTAAAGTTATTCTTTTATACTACAATTATTAAATAACTTAAATAACATTAAAGCCAACTTAAAAGCCGAAACCAAAGTTAATAATGATTTACAAAAATTAACCAAATAAAAACCTAGTTCTATGTTGTTTTTTATCATCCTAAAAATTAATGAATAAGTACGTGTTTTGTGAAATAAAAAAGTTGACCAATATTTTTTAAACAACCATATTTATTATTTCAAATAAAAACAAAATCAAAAAAGGTGCAATAATTTTAACTTACCGCTGGGTTGTAGGACTTTTGGGGGGTAGTCGTTCGGAGGGTATGTCGAATTGTACGGTCGGAGTCGATGAGTTTGTGTACGGAGTTCTGGCCACCGGAAAAGCTGGAGTTTGAGGTCTTGGTGACGAACTGTGAGATGGACTCGTCTCTATATCTGATTTCCATGAGTCTTCGCGGTACTAAAATAAAAAAAAAACAAGCCGTGAAAATATGTAATGCTACGCATTCCATTATACAGGGTTATTCAGAAATAAGTTCGAGAAATTTAATGGGTGATTCTACGTTAAAAAATATAAAAAAAAGTTCCTATAAAGTTTTGTCCAGAAATGAGGCCTAAGGGAGCTGCGGCCCCTCGGAGATGTACATATTGAATCGGGAACAAAAAAAGCACCAATAAAATTTTAATGCTGCAGGACGATTCTTCATTTAAAACTAAGTAAAAAAGTATTCTTCACCAAAACACCTAAATTTAATATTAAAGGACTAATAGCCTTTTAAAAAGTAACATTTTTAGTGGCACAAAATGTTACTTTCTCTTAATTGCATTTTTTTTTTGAAAACGGTTGTTTCTACAGTGTTACACTATATGACATTTTTTATGTATTTTTACTGAAAAAATCTATAATTAATATAAAAAATCTAAAAAAATATACATAAAAAAGTTTGGGGCAAAAATGTGTTAAGCCTCATATATTTTGTCCGTCTAGGCACGCCTCTGGATAAAATAAATTAACATAAAATTATTGCCCTTATTAATACTACTATACATGCAAAAGCTCATCGCTCTAGCTTAAAGGGTACAAGAGTTATTAATCAAAAACCTTATTTTTATTACAATTTTAAACAGCCGTAGCTCCCTTAGGACTCATTTCAGGACTTTTAGGATTTTTTTTTTCATATTTTTTAACGTAGAATCACCTCTTAAATTTCTCGAACTTAAATCTGAACTACCCCTATTTACAGTAACATATTGCATATTACCTAGCAAAAAAAAAATAAAATAAAAAAAAAAGTTTACATTTTTTTTAAAGAAATATCTTTTTTTTTGAAAAACTGAAAAAATAAAAAAAATTTTTTTTTTTAAATTTTTCTTCAAAAAAAAAAAATAAAATAAAATAATATAATATTTGTAAGCCAATTACGAAATCGCATTCTTATGTTTTATGTTCTTGTGCAAAGCTTCTGAATAGGCCTTAAGCTGTTTTCTCCTTCTTATTGGCCAAAAAGAATGATGGCATCTCACCTGGCCAAAAAAACCACAGAATAGCTTAGTTTATTTAGTGATAATTTTGCCTGAATCAGCCTTTAATTGCAGAATGATTACCGTTAATCACTTAACTTGTTTTTAAAACAATTATTACTGGCTCATTTTTATTTATTATTATAATAACATTGACAAATAAAACTTTGTGACTAAATTTATATCTAGAATTTAACTATAAATAATTTTTAATCTAAATATTTTAATCTTCTGTGGTCATCATATAAGACTAAAAATTTTTAAATTGACCAAAAAAAGTTGATAACAAATAATTTAGTCATTTGGGTAGACATTAAAGTGCACTATGGGCCAGGAGACCTTCTTTTTTGGCCAAAACTCGACTTTTAGCCGTAATATCGTAAAAATTAGTAACATGAGGTTTTCGAGGATGCTGAAACCGATTCTGTTTATAAAAATTCAAAATTCAAAATAGCGAATCCAATATGGCGGCCAAATCTGTTAGATTTTATTGGATTTTGATAAAAATTGGTAATCAGGAGTTTTCGAGGATGCTGAAACTGAATCTGTTTTTAAAAATTCAAATTTTAGTCCAAAAGTCTAAACCAAATGGAGGATGTAATATGGCGGCAAAATATTTAAAATTTCATTGAATTTTGATGAAAATTGGTATTCAAGGGTTCTCGAGGATGCTGCAACCGAATCTGTTTCTAAAAATTCAACATGGCGGAGCCAATATGGTGGCCAAATCTGTTAGATTTTTTTTATTCTGATGTAAATTGCTATTCGTTTTTTTTTTGAACATGCTAAAACCGAATTTGTTTTTAAAATGATTTTGGTACCAATTTACATCATTTCAGATATCAATTTCAGAATCCCCAAAAACCCTTAAATACCTAATTTCATCCGAATTCAATAAAATTTAACTAATTTTGCCGACCTATTGGATCCGTCATTTCAAATTTTATATTTTTAAAAATAGATTCCTTTCTAGCATCCTCAAAAAACTCAGAATACCAACTTTCATCAGAATCTAATGAAATTTTACGGATTTAGCCTCCATATTAGATCCGCCATTTTGAATTTTAAATTATTAAAAACATATTCTGTTTCGGCATCCTCGAAAACCTCTGAATAAAAATTTTCATTTGGACTTTGGACTAAAAAGAAGTTGAATATTTATTGTTAAATTGTTAAATATCAAGTTAAATAATATGTATAACAATCAATCATGTTTAATAATTTAAAAATAAATATTCAACTTCGTTTTAGGGCAAAAAAGATTTATTTTCTTGTAATTTTTTTTTTCAGTTTTTATGAATTTTCATGAATTTCATTACCATTAAAAAAAGAACGTCAAAATATTTAAAATAAACGTTTTTTGTGTCCTAATAGAACTATAGAATGAGGAAACGTCAAAAAATTTGAGGTGAAGATACGAAGTTTTTAATCAGGAAAACTGTAACTAAGATTGAATTCAATGAAATAAAATAGAATATGACAAATAAATATTATATTTCATTTGTTAAATTTTTAATTAGTGTTATTAAGGACAATTAATGGAATGCTGAAACTAAGAAAACTGCAGTTGTAATTGGTTAAATTTTCAGTTACAGTTTTTCTAGTTAAAACAATCCATAAATTGGCCCTTACATCTATTTCAATCGACAGTAGGTTAGGATACCAACACTACCATTACAACCATTACTATAGTCCCTATAAAGACCCTATTATAGGGACTCTTAATAATGCGGAAATTCTGTCACCGACAGAACTGTCAGAATATCAAGAGTTTTTAGCCATTACTTCAATATAATTCTCTGTTCGAAAACGACGAAAATCCATCGTCGAAACGTCACAGCAAAATTAGATAACAATTTTAGTCAGATCCAAAGCCCTATTCCCCAAAAATCAAAAAGCTACATTACTTCAATAGTTGGTAAACTTTTTGGTTAACCCTCTGCTACAGACACGACGTAGATTTTGCGGCTGGATAGTATGCAATTTGTGATTTCTCCCAACTACGGCTTTCTGCGTTTCAGTACATTTCGGACATTCAGTTTAAGCCCCAAATTCGAGCGGAGAAGTTGGTAAGTTGCACAGCGATTTTCACGCGTTCATTAAAAATTTGGCGGTGTAAAGAATACACCATGCAAAAAATATTATTTTTTTAGAATTTGTAATTTATATTTTAAAAATTTTGTTCGAGTTTTAAATTGTTTAAAGGGTGACGTGATTTTTACGCCATGTCTGTGATAACGTTCCATAAATAAAGTGCTGTGGCAGAAGGTTAGATAAACAACTCCAAGTGGTTACTTACCAAAAAATTAAAAATCTTTGAAGTAATGGCTATAATAGTAAAATAAAAAGTGCAGGTTTCCTAATCAACGATTGAAATAATGGCTGTTATGATTTTCTTAATTAAAACATTCCACAAAGCGTCCTTAATATCAGGGTCAAAATTTATATACAGGCAACTTTAGTTAACGTAAAATAAAAAAATCAAAAGTAATATATTATAGCAATACCTACTAATTTGTATTTGTGCATGTATCTACGTGACCAGCGTTACATTAAGTAATGTTTTTTATCCACGGCCGTGATTAATAGGCCTATTAATCACGGGTCTGCAAAAATAAACCGTTTAAACTTCAAAACAGCCGTGGAAAATGTATAGTATTCTACTTGTGTATAATAGCTATTAATCATTGGGGTGATTAGGCCACTCGCCTATAGGCTCGTGTCCCAAAATTCACCCTCATTGATTAATAGCAAATATTATACACTCATTAAATAATATACTATTAAATTTTCCGGCTCTACCTAAACACATTTAATAATTTTTAAGGTTTAAAATGCTCAAGATTCTCTGCCGGCAATATGGCATAAAGTTTTTAGGTTAATTATTCTGCTAATTAAGTAAGTACACCCTGTGACAGGTGTTACAAGACAAAAACACACGCTAGGAAGGTTTTCGTAATATTTTACTCAATTTTAAGACAAGCACTTTAAAAATTTACCTTGGCCATAAAAAAAACACCACAACAACCATTGGCA
>OY294052.1:8187099-8356348 GCA_958510825.1 Brachypterus glaber
CACAGTTCGATGTATGAGCGAAACTGATAAAAGCGTACCTAACGGTCATTTTTAAAACGAATTTAGACCGTGACCGGTGTTACTTGTAGTTTCAGGGACATAACGTGTTATAAAAAGTTATAAGGAGAAAATAGCATTCAATGAAAACTATTTAAATAATTAAAAATATATTCTGAAACAAATTATTTTTACAAAACATCAATTCCGATATTAAAATACAACAGTGCAAACATAAACATGGTTATTTGGGAACACGTGACTGGCGTCAGTATGACATTTCTAATAATGTGTACTCAAGTTATTTTGTTTATAAATTTAAAAACTTGAAAATGACTTTATGTTAAAAAAGTCGAAACAATTGTCGCTGTTTGTTTAATAGACAATAAATTTATATTTTGGAGAGATAACATTTTTTCTATGGTTTATTTAAATCAACTCCAATATGAGTAAGGATCAAGAATTTCTTAAGTTACATTTGTTTTGTTTTAATAAATAAAAAAAATATTTTATTACATGGTTACGGCTACAAAACATTTTTTTAGTTAGACACATTATATCAAAAGTTAACAAAATCCAATATACGTGTTAAAGATTTGTTAACTTTTGAAATAATGCTCCTCAAATGTTCTCTTAGAAAAGAAGTACATGTACACTTACTGAATAAAATGTTTTTGCGAGCCCTAAACTCAAAAGTGCCTGTAAATAAATTTTGACCCATCAGAATGATGAAATAAAGATGAAAACTTTGTTAGTACCTGACATGCAGATGTGTTATTAGGGCTATTACTAGACTTATCCGAACCACTGGATAAGTTAGCAATTAAATCGTTAAGTGCGTCAATGCGAGTGCTATCATTCCTCAAATCGGTAGATGAAGAAGAACTATCTCTATCTCTATCGTGGTTAGTTTCAATACCCACCAAGCCAGGTGCGTAGCGTGGGCTGGACGTTTTGCTACTGTACTGCTCCTGTTCCGCGAATGACAGTAAGCCACTCTCTGACATTTCTGGTCCTCTGGAAGGTGATTTTAGTATTTTTGTGCTGATTTGATTAGAGTTCATTATTGATTGTGCTGATGGTTCCGCATTCTGAAAGGATTATTGTGTTAGGATAATGTGATTTTGTGAAAATATTTATTTAAATTTAAAGTGCCTACATTTAAATGCTTAAGTGTGCTGCTATAATTGCTCCGTATTTATTACTTAAATAGTGCACAAGTGGGTTGTTTAAAGCAGAGTTCTTGAATGATAATGGCTTAAAAATTTTCTGACTTAAGAATAATAAAGGACCCATATTTAACCCTTGTGGAACCACTCAAGTAAATATGTACCAGAATAATAATTACTTACTTTAACTAAAAAAACAGAAGATATTATTTGGACAGAATTTCAAAAAATATCTTTTGAATTAAATAGATTTAAAATATCTCTATCC
The DNA here is from genome assembly GCA_958510825.1 of Brachypterus glaber. Lineage (NCBI taxonomy): Eukaryota > Metazoa > Arthropoda > Insecta > Coleoptera > Kateretidae > Brachypterus > Brachypterus glaber. The sequence continues at coordinate 8,188,534 of OY294052.1, forward strand.
AATCCATTATTAAATAATTTAATTATAATAAATTTGATCAATTTGATCAAAAGCTTTATTTAAATCGGTATAGATAACATTGAATATACGATGAATGTTCTGTAAGTTGCGTTAATATAAAAAAAGTTACAATTTCGTCATTTGCCGTTATTTTTAAATTAAAGTTTTAAGGAAAATACCGCTCAAATTATAGTTAGGACCGGCGTGCCGGTTTTGGCCACCTCACCAGTTGTAGCCACCTCTATTTTTATTAAGAATTGCGGCTTATTTATTTTATATATCCCGTCTTCTTTATACAATATCACATTTGGAAAATTAATTAATTTGTAGGTGGTGCCATAGTATGTCTGGGGAGGGGGTGGACACAAATAGTGAAACATGCATTTTTTTAATTTATTATTTTTTATTATTATCGAAGATTAAATGGTCCTGTTTTTTAATTTATACCAATATACAAACATATTACGTAATTATATGCATCCAGAAAAAGGCAAATCGTGTACAAGCCTTAAAGTGGCCAAAACCGGCATGCCTGCCCTATGTAGAATTTTTCAGAATTGTATTCAATTTTTAGGCCTTTGAATAGGTACATAAAAATTCTCTAAATAGACTAATATCACTCAATGAAACCTAAGTCAATATTTTTTAGGGTCTCTAGTACAAAGCAGTGATAAATTGACCAGTATTGAAGTATTAAAACTGAATATCTTAAAACGAGATTTTGCAGATGGCTCAAAGCAAGATGACTTTAAAGTCATCTTGGCTAATAGGATTGTTTTGTTAGGATTATGATAATTAATCATGACATGAAACTTTAATATATTAACCTTATGATGAGATATTTGAGTAAGGTTAAGACATTTTATGTACAAATTAATTTAGAAGATGCTAGGCAGAAATTCATTAAACTAATAGAAACTTTAACCTAGAATACATAATATGTTATAATATAATATCGATACCCCCAAGCAACAAAGCCGTAAGTCATATATTGTCATTTTTCACGACAGCTAAATTTCTAAAATATTTTTTTTTGTTATTTAAGGGTGGGTAAATGATTGAAGTGGAAAAGGAAGTCATGTGATACATCATTAGAAAGCTTATAAAATTCTCTATTTAACTGTTTAAGTATTTATTGTTTATTTACTGTTTGTTTCTGATAATATTCAAGTTTAGAATTTCTTACTTTAGTGATTTTAAGTAAACTTTTGCTTAAAGTGGACTGTGGAGAAACCTGAGTAGTACCACCATGTGTGTCTTTTTTCAAGGCGTTTACATATCAGTATAACTCAAAATGGGTCTAAGTTGAGTTACAACCTTGTTGCTTGGGAGTGTCGATATAATACATAATATATTATGTTGCTCCTTAGACCCATTATAACTTTATCATATTTCATTAAATTTTTAAGCCTATATTGCATACAATTGAATAAAACAGTCACACAAAAAAAGGTCTGATTCCTCAGACGAGAAAAATATTTCTATACGTTTTTGGGGTCGCTAATCTGGGGTTGCTTTGACTCGGTTAGGGCGCATTTTGTTGCTAACCTCAAAAACGTGATGAAAGTTAAAACACTTTCCTCACTTTTTTGATGTTAGGAACGAAATGCGACCTGAACGAGTCAAACCAACTACAGATTCGGATTCAGAGATCCCAAAAACGTATAGAAATGTTTTTTTTGTATGCCTGGGTAATTAATATCAAAAATTGTTTTGTGTTTATAATAAATTAAAATTTACAACTTCGTGCTATGCCAGAAAACTTTCGAAATCGAGATATTTTTTAAAAGAAGAGGTTATATCTTTTGGGAAGTAATTATACTACTTCTAGAACTACTAAATTAGTAGTACTAAATTAGTACTAGTGAATTAAATTATTAAATTAATTAATGATCTAGACATTAAGAAAGAAATACTTTCAATTTTGATATAAAATGACCACTTCAGTATGCATTAATCATATCTATAAAATTTGCATTATCTCTGATTCATTTTTTGCCTACTTTGCTATTAATTCTTTATTAGAAGCGTCAAAGCCGCTTGCGGCGAGTTTTCTAAAGTACTAGTGCCCTAAAAACGTGTTATGAAACGAGTGCTTTATACAATTTTTTCTATTTTGCTCTAAAATTAAAAAAAAAATACATTTAAATTGATGACTGGTTTAGGGATTTTTGTTTTGGATTGGCATTACAGTTTACACCATGTTTAAAATTCGAAGAACAAATGATATTTTGATATATTTTATAGTCATCTCTTCTCTTTTTTACTGCAATTAACCAAGCCACAATTTAAACATGGTAAAAATAACCTAAACAAAATTTAGTAGAAAATTCAACTTTAAAGCGACATTGACATTTGCACGGAAAACGTCAAGCGATAGTCCAGGTCTGTTGCCAACCCAAAAGAACAAAAAGTACAGACCTCTTATGGGCCTATAAGAACACGCAAAATGCGTGTGATTATGAGCTTATAAGAGTCGCAAAATAGAAAAAAAATATAACAACCTAGATTAATGCTTTATTTTTTACTTTTAAATTTCATTTAAATTTAAAATTATAGTTTATAATTAGTTAAGCTAATAACAACTTTTAGAATACACATCACTAAATTTAAAATTTGCTGACAGTTTAAAATGTTAATTTAAGTTCTTCTTTTTAAAATGTTGTTGTTGTTTTTTAAATATTTTAACAGCTGCACTGAAGTGGCGCAGTCGATTCAACAATCAAACCCATTTTATTTGACCTACCTGTGCAAATCTCTCATGTGCCCTCTTAACTGTCATAAACGGTCTTTCATTCTTCGTCGAATAACTCGTCTTGATGGTACTGTAAGAGTTGTTCCCAGAAGTACCATTCTTCTGCATGGTGTTAATATGCAGTGGAATTGTATAGTCATCGTCATCATCTGCAAAAGCAGTTGTGTCACTGGTATAACCGTCAAACCTGTGGCTAGCCGAGGGTCTCATGTGACGTGATTGGACCGTTTTTAATTCGGACATGAGCCGGAATTCGTGAGGTTGTCTTTCTTCTCTTAATTGCATTTCTCTGCGCTCTTTCAGTTTTAATTGTTGACGTTGGAGCCATGTTAGATTGTTATTGTTGGCAAACCTGAAAAAAAAATGTTTTTTTTTTTTATTTTATTTTTTTATTTTTTTGGGTTAATGCAGTATACCATTTACTGTGAATAGTATATAATATAATGCGTAGTATTACATATCTTCACGGCTTGTTTAGTTATATTTTATTTAATTAATTCTCTATATTACTTTTCTCGTTTTAATCTTGCGAATAGTATGTATAATAACAAGTCTATTATGTTAAAATTATTTCAGAACCATATTATAAATACTAAAAGACCTGTTCAACAAAATACTTAGTTTTTTTATATAAAAATACTTCGATCTATATATGGTCACAGTCATGGTCTTGGCCGAAATATACAGGGGCGTATCACCAATGACGAGGCAAGTTACCAAATATAAAGAATAAGAATGTACTCGCAAATAAATAATGAGTACCTCAAGGTTCATTTACATGGGTTTCGTGTATATAAACTTTTGATAAAGTAATTCGTAAAATTTATTGTGACCAGAAAATGTGTATTCGAGTTGAAAAGGACCTTGTTTGTCACTTGCATCTTAAGAGATATACAGGGTGATCCATAACTGGCATGCCAAAATTTAAGAGGTGATTCTAGATCCAAAAATATAAAAAAAGTTCCTATAAAGGTTGGTCCGGAAATGAGCCCTAAGGGATCTAGGGCCCTTTAAAATTGTAATAAAAATAAGGTTTTTAATTAATAACTCGGGTACCGTTTAAGCTAGAGCGGCGAGCTTTTGCATGTATACTAGTATTAATAAGGGCAATAAGTTTATGTTAATTTATTTTTTTAATTTATCCAGAGGCGTGCCCAGACGGACAAAATATATGAGGCTTAAAACATTTTTGCCCCAAACTTTTCTATGTGTATGTTTTTTGGATTTGTTGTAAAAAATATAGATTTCTAGAGTAAAAATACATATAAAATATCATATAGTGTAACACTGTAGGAGCAACCGTTATCAAAAAAAAAAATGCAATTAAGAGGAAGTAACATTTTGTGCCACCAAAAACGTTACTTTTTAAAAGGCTATTACTCCTTTAATATTAAATTTAGGTGTTTTGGTGTATAATACTTTTTTGCTCAGTTTTAAATGAAGAATCACCCTGCAGCATTAAAATTTTATTGGTGCTTTTTTTGTTCCCCATTCAATACGTCATCTTCGAAGGGCCGTAGCTCCCTTAGGGCTCATTTCCGGACCAACCTTTATAGAAACTTTTTTTCATATTTTTGGATGTAGAATCACCTCTTAAATTTCGGTACGCGAGTTCTGGAACAGGCTGTAGCTATTTTTAAAGTCAATATCATTTTTGATTGTTTTTGTTTTGCAATTACCTACAATAGTTCAATGAATGCTTAATGTATTTGTGCCAAGTATATATTTCGAAAACTTGAGGAAGAAGGGGGCAATATCGATTTACTCACGTACCTCATACAATATTTTATATTAGTCAAAAATATTGTTTTGAATGATTTTATAAAATAAACTGCAAAATTTTAACTAATTGGTATTATCAAAAAAAAAATTGCCATGAAGTGCCTTTTTTATGACAGATTCGTGTTCAGCATTCCAAAATACATATGAATGGGTGGGTCTCAACCCCAACACAGATGACTTTTTTTGTGTACCTGTGTTATTGGGTAAAAACTATTAAATTATTAAACAAAAATACTGTTTACATTAAAACGTAGTTCCGGCTTATTTTAAATTAAAGGAAAACTATAATTAAAAAATGGGTCATACATTTATAGAATTATTTATCGTGTGCCTAATTTGTGGGTGAGGTCAGTAATTGATTTGTTTCGAGTGGGATATAATATCAAAAATTATTAGCTATAATTGGTTCAATTTTAGATTGTACCATCCTTTATGCTTCATGGTATACTAAATCAACCCACGATCAATGTTACGGTTTATTATTTCGGTATTAAGAATGAAATGTATGTAATAGTAAATTATAGTATATTACATAACTAGTGTGGAAAGAAGAAGAAATACACTTTCCAACGAGTTATGTACACTATTTTTCCTACGATCCCAAAAAATATAAAGTTATAACTTTAAGAATTCTTCATTTAATATTTTCTAATTTTTATTACTTATTCCGATAATTTTTGAGAAAAGCAAAACACAAAATAGCATAAAAATTTATATATGTATGTCAACAGGAAGTATGTTTTTTATTTACATTTAGTTTTCTTGATTTTATATTTAATATAACATATTATGGAAGGTCAACACTGTTTAATGGGTTGCCTAACCACAAGCATCTTTTAAGTCAAGGAAAATTTGACAGTTTACTAATTAAATTTGATGGACATGCTACCATATAAGACTAAAATTCTACAATATTTTACATTTCATGAGGAAATATTGATGTTTTTTATAAAATGTAAGGTAAGTAAATCACAAATTAAGTAATATTTATAAAATCCAATATCACTTAATATGTTTTATTAATGTCTATTGACTGGGTTAAAATAGTAAGGTTATAACTATAGTTTTTATTTTTGACATGAAAACAGAAATATTTGGATTGAAAAACATAAAAGACATCAAAAGAGTCTGTAATGAAAGGTGTAAAATGGCATATAAATCGAGGTGAGTAAAATTCTTAGAATTTACAACTTAAATATCTAAACTAAATTAGGCAAACCTACATACATATATATCAAACAAGGGTGATATGAAAATATCAAACAAGAGTGATATAAGGCGTTTTCTAAAGAACAAGAGAGTATGGTAAATGTCATTTTCATAGGGGATCTTAGGAAAAATAGTTTAGCATTAACAAAATATATATACATATAAAAATTTATAGCAATTTCTATAAAACTATACATTTTTATATTTTTTTATATATTTTTTTTGCTAATATTTTGATATATAAGCAATAATTTTGGTAGAGCCTCATATTAAATTTTTATGTGGTTAAAAAAATACAGCGGTTGGTGGCCCTATAGAAAAAATATTGTGTATCCAATGGCAGAAATTGTGATATATCGTCCTGCGTTTAACCAGTCAGTTTCAGGAGTAGACAAACATTTATTAGTTAAAATTAAAATTCCATAATTTTATTTATTTTATAATAATAATAATAATAATCGCGGTTTCTGCCACTGATGAAAATTTTATATTCTCTCATTAAATATAACTAGTGTTTATTACCGGGTCGTGGTTTCATTTAAGTATGTTAGACCCAATCTTGGGAAAATGGAACTTGTTCTGAGCAGTTGTTATAGTTTCATCGTTGGGTATTACCCCTGAAAATTATTTTCATGTCAAAGAAATATTAACCGGATTAACATTTTCCATTGAAAGTTTCAACAGCGTTTAGGAGGCAATGTCATAGAGTTTCTAGAAGTGCCCCTAGACTACATTTGCCCCTTTTTGCCTCTCTAACATATATGTTTTCAATTAAAATATTATTACTAGATTATAGCTTTGTACTTATGCTTACGTGTTTGTTCCTTTGTTTAAGCCATCTGTTTGTAATATACAGTTGTAGTTTTAATTTAAAAATAATTAATACATCATCCAATTAGCTTTGAATTTTAATTAAAGTAATTATTTAAATATATAAGATATCATATTTTGGATTGTTTTTAAAAAAGTTACCGTATTTTGCGTTGGATGTAATGTTTTATAAACATTTGTTGTTTAACCCACATTTACTTTAAGATTCCGGGTAAAGTCTATTATAGATTTAAGATTTGCGAGTTTATATTATATGCTCATGTTTTTAATTCTTCGATAAAATCTTAACTATTTATAAAAAAAAAACAATAACTGCTAAAAAATTTGTCTCTACAAGGCCTTAAGCTATATTTCAAATTTTAATCATTTAACCCAGAAATACACATAGAGAAATGATAACTATAGTTATTATTTATAAATGCATGTAAGCATGTTATGTACTTAAATCTAATTTAATAATAACATTTTCTCTGTGAAACAGATATATAAAGGACTAAAACTGTTAGTAATGAAGTCAATATCTAGAATTTTCATCATTTAAAAATTATGACATCATAAATAAACAATTTTAACTATGAATATCTCGCTAAATATTGTAATAAAGTTAAAAACAAAAATATATTTGGAATCATAGTTTTGTATTTTTTTTTTCATAACCACTTTGTATTACTTTTTAGAAATAGGTTCGAGGCTATTCTTTTAATTGTTTTTGTTTTAGATCATCAAACTGTCAAACGGCATCTCAAGAAGCAAGATTAACTTTAATGTCTTTTCTAAATGTTTTAAGAATGTCTGAGTTTATTTGTTTAACATTGATTCATTCTGTACATATTTATATAAATTCCAAAATATTTTTCCAGTGTTTATAAGCGATCTAAAAATAAGTGTTAAATTGGAATTTCATTGTGTTAAAATAACTCGAGTATGGGAAGTACTAAACATGCGTTTACATATTCGATAAACGTTATTCATCCGATTCAAATCCATTATGTATTTTAAGTTGTTATACAGGACGATCTTAAAATAGCTACACTCCTTTTAAGGGTGATTCTACATCAGAAAATATAAATTGATTTTAATCTTGCTTTTAAGAACACAGTAAAAAAAACTCAAAATTATAGAGCCAACGTTTCGTCCCTTATTGTTGGGGCTTCTTCAGGGCAAATTTATTAAAACAATATAATAATTAAATATAAAAACTAGTGTAAATAGTAAAAAAAAATAATAAATTAAATTTACATTAAAAAAATTTAAAAAAATTATGACAGAATTATTAATTATTCTGTAATGTTTTTTTTTTTAATTTTAATGTAAATTTAATTTATTATTTTTTTTTAACCATTTACACTAGTTTTTATATTTAATTATTATATTGTTTTAATAAATTTTCCCTGAAGAAGCCCCAAAAATAAGGGGCGAAACGTTGGCTCTATAATTTTGTGTTTTTTTTTCACTGTGTTCTTAAAAGCAAGATTTAAATCAATATATAAAACATAAAGAACAAGAAAAAGAATTTAAATATTAGAAAATATAAAAAAAAATCTGATAAACCTACAGTGTTTCCCCGGATCGACTTGACAATACCACAAAATTACCTTTTTTTTTCGAATTAAAAACAAACTGTTTTGGGATTGTGCTCTGCTTGCTTAAAAACTAATTTTTGTCAAAATAAAATTTTGAAAAGTTATAGGTGGCGCCAGATATCAGTGAAAGAGTAACAAATTTTCAGGTATACTTACCTTTCTGTAAAAGATACAAAATAAAGTTATTTAAAAAAAATATTTATAATCAAAAATAAGAGCCGCATGCCAAAATTTAATACTTTTACTTCATAAAAAAATTTTATTAAAAAAAATCAAACACTGGAAACTATTAAAAAAAATTATTACGAGTTAAAATGATTAAAATTTGACATGCGGCTCTTATTTTTGATTATAAATCTATTTTAAAAATAACTTTTTTTTGTATCTGTTAAGGAAAGGTAAGTTTACCTGAAAACTTTTAACTTTTTCAGTGATATCCGGCGCCACCTACGATTTCTAAAAATTTTATTTCAACAAAAATTAGTTTTTACGCAACAAAAAGTCCCAAATCAGTTTTTCTTAATTAACAAAAAAAAAATGGTAATTTTGTGGTATTGCCAAGTCGATCCGGGGACACACTGTATGTCCAAAACCGATTAACAAGAGGTTCCAGAAATTCGATTTTTAATTAATAACTCAGGAATCCTTTGTATTATAGCAAAGAGGTTTTGCTTGTGATCTATTCTTAATAAGGTACATCAGCCAGTAGTATTTGCATATAGTTGCGTCTAAAATAGGGGGGCCTTTTAACTTTTAAGTCCCAAACTTTTTGCTGCTTATTTAACAAAGGAATTTATGCCAGAGGCTCTTGTCCAGAGTGAAATTCATTAACGGTTTTTGGTTGAATACTTTATTCGTATAAGGAAATCGATATGGTTGTTGTAATTTTTTTGTTTATCCCGAACCAAACAACTTTCCAATGATACATTCAGTATTGTTATTAATCGAGCCCAGCATCTCTTTTAACGTGTTTCATTTTCCATTTTGTCTATAAATGGTAGCGATACCTTTATGGTAGTAAAACGAAAACTAATATACATTCCTTTTGTTTAAAACATTCAAATCATGAGATATTTTTATTGAGGAATGTCATTTGATATACATAATAGGTATTACAGATAGTTATTCTATGAGAACAAAAGGCAATATATTTCCTATATGAATAAATATCCTGTGTTAAATTGCAATAATTGTACACGGGCTGATATTTTAAAGGGTAGTGATGGATAGGAACAGAATAGTCCTGTTAGTTTTTCACCGGGTGATTTGCTTAAGGGGTGTCCGCTATCTTAAATTTTAGGGTTGAGTGCGGTTATCTCACTAAATATGCATTTTTGTTTTGTTTTGTTTTATTTGGATCATTTTTTTATTATATTAATAACAATCGAGTAATAAATTTTCAAATATGGCCATGTTAAAGGTAAAATTGTTTCTTTCGATTTTTCAGCCAAAATATTCATCGTAGGATAAAAGTTGTTATGAGCAAAAATGGTATAACTAACACAGATAAGAGTAGATTACAGGTCGACTCGGAAAATGGTACTTTTCCGAGACCATTTATAGATCGAGGAAAAGTACCATTTTCCGGGAGACCTGTATACTATTTTATCCAACATGGAAATACCTCCAAAGCCGTTGCGGAAAAGTGTGATAAATGTGCCTTGCGCATCTGCGATAAACTTGCACATGCGCACTATTACTGTTGTTTTTGACAAGTATTTTTTAACCTTACTTTTATGTGTCAAATAAAAATTGTAAAGAATGCAACAAAAGCAATAAATATCTACGAAGAAACTTCGAAATATTTTGTTTTTAATTATTTTATAAGAATTTTTCGAGGTGTGTTTGAATTTCGGGATTTTGTACACCTACTTTGAGTACACCAGGGATTGACCCTTTGCTCTTCATAAAGCAACAATACAGGTGATTTTTAAAGTTATAAACAAATGCAGCAAAAAAACAATAATTAAAACACAGTAGAAGTCAAAAAATGAACAGATTCAAACGACGATCTGACAGTACTGACAGTATAAACAAACTACTAATAATTTGTCACCCCAGTATTGGTTTGCCATATCGCTATTTTCGGACATTTTAAGATTTTTACTGGGGGATTTTTGGAGATACGACAAATGAATACTGGGGTGACGATTTTTTTTACGACCGACAGCATTTCACAGCTGACAGAGATGCGTACTGCGCAAGGTCAGATATATTGCGTTACGTCATTTTGCTGCCCCGTTCTGTCACAAAATAATCTTGCGCAGGCTGAAAATTTAGTCCTCTTTTCTTCTCTATGGAAGAAATACTTGTAAAACAATGTATCTTAAATAAATTTAAACTTTTTTTTCTAATGGTTAGAGGATATAAACTAAACATTTTTTAAATAATTAATTAAAAAAAGTCGGAAACAGAAATAAATTATAAAATTTTAATTTGAAAACAGGATTCCGATTTCAATTTTGGCGCGAATCCAATTTAAAACGACCTAATTATCATTTGTTTTCACCAGATTTATTAAGCATAATTCGATTGTATTCCTGATAAATCCTTGAAAACTAATTTTAAATGATTAAATAAATAAATTAGAAAAATACATAAACAATGTGTATTACACATTTGCAGTGGGTGATGTTTTTATGTACATAATTTATTAAATTCACCACAAAAATTATTTATACAAAGATAAATATACCTAATATAACTAACTAATTAGATATTGATTTACTGGCGGTATTTATTTAAAAATTTGATCTAAAATTTTGATGTCAGGCTAATTATGCTCCTCGCAGCAGAGGAAGGATTATTATAGGTTTACTTTAAAATCAGAAAAATTGTCCAAAATTTTCCAAAATCAATGTGCCTTAAATAAATATGCGTCCGTCTGTCCGTCTATGATTTTGTCCGTCTATCATTTTGTCCTTCCATTCGTCTGTCGTTTGGATGTCATGTTTTCTTGACCGCGTAAAAACTCAAGAAAAAAAAAACGAACAATTTCAAGTATTCAGAAAAATCAAACTTGAAGAGAATTCGACCAAAAATAAAAAGCATGTAAAAAAATCGTAAAAGAAAAACACAGATCAACTTAATCGTAGCAAAGAAAAATCCCTTGCGAGGGTTACTTTTTAATGAAAATTTTGATGCCAGGCTAATTTTTACTCCACTAGGAACAGAGAAATAATATTTATCACCGTGATAATATAATAAACATAGACAAGGAAAGACCTCCAAAGCCGTTGCGGAATACTGTGATAAATGTATTTAGCGCATCCGAGATAAACTTGCACATGCGCCCTATTATTGTTGTTTTTGACGAGTATTTTTAACCTTAGTTTTGTGTGTCAAATAAAAATTGTAAAAAATTCAACAAAAAACAATAAATATCTACAAAGAAACGTCAATATAGTTTTTTTTTTATTATTTTATAAAAATTTCTCGAGGTGTGTTTGAGTTTCGGGATTGTGTGCACCTACTTTGAGTACACCAGGGATTGACCCTATGCTCTTCATAAAGCAACAATACAGGTCATGTTTAAACATATAAACAAATGCAGCAAAAAAACAATTAAAACACAGTAGAAGTATTAACAAACTACTAATAATTCGTCACCCCAGTATTGGGTTGCCATATCTCTATTTACGGACATTTTAAGATTTTTACTGGGGGATTTTTGGAGATAAGACAAATGAATACTGGGGTGACGAATTGTTTTACGACCGACAGCATTTCATATCTGATAGAGATGCGTACTGCGCAAGGTCAGATATATTGCGTTACGTCATTTCGCTGCCCCGTTGTGTCACAAAATAATCTTGCGCAGGCTGGACTAATGGTTCTCTTTCCTTCTTTATGATAATAAATCATTAAAATTAATAGTATATAAACTACCAACTTACAAGTAATAAATACCTAGGAGAAAGTAGTAACAATACTAAATGTAATCTACCGCAAAGTAATAGCTACCTAGCTGGTAAAATGTATTCATCAAGTGAGAAACCAGGATCAAAAGCTACCATCTACATAAAGACATTATTGGAGGTCAACTTTGCAGAGAAAAGTACACTAAATGGCACATTTTATTCCAAAAATAAAATTACAAAAAAGATACACAGAAAAAAGTTTGGTACAAAAATCTGATAAGGCCCCCCCCTTTACGCATACCCCTGGTTAAAATAAGTACATTACATTAAATTACATTTTTGTTTAATCTCGTACTATTCTACTTAATTAAGCATCCCCTAAGTCCAGGACTTGTGTGGGCTAGTCGTAGAGGGAACCACCGGCTTTAATTGACTTTCGAAACAATTTATAGGGAGTGTCCGCTTCACTTACGCCTTCGCCAAATTTAAATTATTAATTAACTGAAAAAGGCAAATCGGCGCTGGTGAGAATGGAACCCACGCTATTTGGGTAGTAAACTCGTCAAGTACGACGCAGTAGTCCACTACACCAATCCTCCCATAAAAACATGAAAACAACATACGAAGATGGGCCTTATTAAGATTAGTTCACGTACAAAAACTCGTTGCATTATATCAAAGGGTTCCTGACTTTTTAAATAAAAACCGAAATTTTTAGCCACTTTCAATAGGCGCATTTTTAGGCATACGTTTATGAGAACTTTTTGTCATATTTTCTGATGTAGAATCGCCCCTTAAAATTTAAAATATACCGTGTAAAGTTCTGTTTAGAATTTTTCTTTACTACGGCTTTTTATCCGACCTCAAGTGCTTTGCTGGTTAACTGTATTGTTTTGTGGGGATAAATTATTCATCTAGTTTTTTTGGTGGTCAACTGTACAGTTAACCACCAAACAAAAGTACATGTAAAACAGTAAAATTACAGCAAACAGTATGTATAATGTTTCCTGAAATTTTACTGTTTTTTTTATGTATAGATAAAATAAAACAAGAACCTCAACATTGTACGCAGAGCACAACAAAATAAAAATATAAAAAATAACTTACGTTTCATGAAATTCCGGTGATTTAGTCCTGAATTGTCCTGGCGGTGATATACTATCAGAATCCGAGTAAGGACTTGTAACAGCTGAACTGGATGTTTTATGGTAAACAATTTTTTCAGGACTTCTTCTTATTGTACCTTCCGTTAAACTCCTCTTCATGGGATCATACCTTTTGGTTTCATCCTTGTAGTATTCTTCCCGGAAATCCCGTCTTATAGGCTGCGCACTTAAAGCACTAGGTGTAAAGATATCATCAATCGGGTCCCTTTTACGTTGTATATTGTTATTTGTGGTGTTATATATGTTGCTTGAGGGATATTTGTTGTAAGTCGGGTTGTTGTATTGAGTGGAGTTAGAAGAGGAGAAAGTCGGGATGGGTTTTAGGTTAAAATCAGGGTATACTTGAGTTTGCACTTTTTTTAACGTATCACCGGAACTTTTATTAACACTAGCTTTCCGTACTAAACTAGGGCTACTTAGTCCTTTTGATTCGTTAATCATGTTGGAGTTGACACCGTAACTAAACGGCCTGCTGTCTTGCCTGGCGTGGTAAGGGATGGACTTGTCTTCTTCGTCGTCAATGTATCTCACATTCTCCAAACCGAAGTGGTTGTCTGAAGGTGACCTGGGGGACGGCTGCTCCAGGACCTGGTGCGGCTTGAGGTCTGGAATACTCTGGACAGTCAGCATCATGTCGGAGAGCAACTCGTCGAGCTCGCGATGCTGTTCTTCGGGGGTCAGGGGGGACGGCTGGGCCGTCGGTGGGGGGCTCGTGGAGGCGGTTGTGTTGGCGTTCTGCTGGTGTCCTGTAATTTAATATAAAACATCATCTGAGATATTGAATTGCAAGTTCAAGTCGATGGACAAATAAATATTCATATATTTTGTACTTTTGCCAGAAAGGGCCTTGTTTTTCCAAGACATTTAATGAAAGAAAAACAAAAATGGATTTTATAATTTGTTATGTAAAATGTTTGTTCACGAATTGTAGAGTCAATCTATCTAGCGACGAATTATAAAGGGGCCGCCATATGCCAACGTATGCCAAACATATGCCAAAAAGTACCACGGAAATACCTATTTTTTTCGGCGCTATTTAATTGTTTTTAAATTAACTCGTAACTTTTAGTAATTTAAAAAAATGTTGAAATATTCTGCATTCTTTAAATTTTTATAAGATTTGCTGATGAATTAAAACTAAACGTCCCTATTAAAAACGACGAGTCTGCACGTGTGTAAATGGTACATAAACAGGCCTTGAGGGGATCAAGGGCCTATCCACAGGCTCTTATGCGAGCCTAACATAACGTGATAAGCCAGCGCACAAGATACATGACGGAAAATCAAGCCAATCACGGCATCGTATCTCATGTTAAGCTAGTTATGCGAGCCTCTGGCTGTCGCTTAAATACACCCGCTCAAGTTCGGTTTGTGTAGCATTTATACCTGCATATACACGTCTGGACGCGTCCTTTTTAAGAGGGCTGTTTCAAAATTTTAGGAAGTATTTTTGGGGGTCTGTTCCTATAACAACTTCACAAGACCTTATTTTTTGTGTGGATTTTCAAATCCACGGCAACAAACAAGGACCTTTTCTAACTAAAGTACATAAATAATAATCATGATTTATAAAATAATGCAGTCCCACGAATATTTTACAACTTTTATGACATTGGTTTTAAAATAGAGATATTAAAGTGAAATATTTTGATTAGCTTAAGAACACGATAAAAGTTTATAGTTTTATAATAGCTATATTATTTAAATAATTTAGTTTGATCGTTTTGAATTACAAAAAGTTAATATTAAGATTATCTTTATTACTTTTTGTAATTTGTCTTCTAAAAGCTTATTTAAGGCTAAACAAATTAGAATAGATTAGATTATTAAATAAAATTAATAAATAATATATCTTATATTGCTTTATTTAAATTAAAATTATAAAAAACATAATAGCAATTATAATGGTAAATAAGTAAAGCTGTACAATGCGTCTAAAAACCGCCCCCTTTAACTTTTGAACCTCTTAAGATATTAACTTCAAATTTGGAACACGCAAGTAACATAACCCACACATTTTTTATTTTTAATATGGTTATGGGCAAAATGGAGGCAGGGGGACAAGGGGAATATTTTTTAAATGGAAAGGGGGATCGTGTGATACATCATTTTAAAGTTTATTAAATTCTATTTTTGACCATATAATATTTAATTAAAAAAAATTCAAGGTGTTGAAAAAAAAGCGATTTTCTTAGATTTTTTTTGAAATTTTTATTTATATCATCTAAAATTAATTTAAAAGTATAAGTTACGTTTTTGTATCATGGAATTAATCATGATTATATTTCATGATGCAAAAATAAAAAAAACAGTTTCAACAGTTGAGCGAAAGTGTTGAAAATTTGAATTTTCGTAAAAACTTCTTAAAAAAACTGTTGAAAAAAAAACAAAAATTTTGTTAGCTTAAAAATGATGCATTATATGACCCTTATTTCCATTTAAAAAATTCCCCCTTTTCCCCTAGCCTTCGTAGTGCTAAACATATTAAATACATAGCAAAAAAAAATGGGTTATGTCGGGTTATGTTATTTTCGAAATCCAAATTTTAAATTGATATCTTAAGAGGATGAAAAGCCGGTAAAATTAATCGATATGACTATTTTAAAAACAAATTGCCTATAGTTGGTAACTTGAGTTTATTTAGTGCAAAAGTTTATAAGAAAAATATTGACATTTTGGTACTGACCTGCTGATGAAATCCCAGAGTCCATGGACACTGTAAGGGGACTAGAAACAGCGCCGGGGGAGAGTTCCGGCTTTTTTGCTATCGTCGCGTAGATACTTCCGTCCAGGGGCCCAAATGTATGATTTACGTCGTCTGAAAAAAAAAAAAATATTTAGTGCAAAAGTATGTTTTTTATACATGTATAGGGCATTAAAAAAATACGTAGAAACGGCCATATGTTAAGGCAAGATATGATTTTTCATTTGGATCAGCCCCACAAAAAGAAAGAAAGGCTCGGACTTTTTAAGACCATTATACCTATGTATTTGGAGGCGCTGAATCCGAATTTGACGTCAAAATAGTACCTCACCCAATTATTTTTGAGTATAAAAATATTTTGACCTTAAATTCGGATCCAGCGCCTCGAAATATATAGGAATGCATTGCAATGGTCTTGATAACGCATTTTTTTTTTGTTTTTGGTCTGTAACTCGATTTTGGCTCTTTGCTCAATAAAAAATTAAGAAGATATTTGTTCGTTATTAAATTCTTCACAATTTGTGTAAATAACTTTTTTTGTTTAAACAATCAGAACAAAAGTTACAGAGCGTTAAAGCTAATGAAATAGGCATAATTTTCAAAAAATGATTAGTTTTCCAGTTGTTTTTAAAAAACCGAAACATGTTTGCAAATTTTAACTATTGCAAATTTTCAACGCTCTGTAACTTTTTACCTGATTGTTTAAACAAAAAAAGTTATTTACATAAATTGTAGAGAATTCAATAAGGAATAAATTGCATGTCCATTTTTTTGTTGAGCGACGAGCCGAAGCCGAGTTACAGACCAAAAACAAAACAAATGCGTTCTTGCACATAACTGTGAAAAAAAATCGCACAGGGGTGCAAATTTGGATTTAAGCTTTTCAAACAAACTTCTTTTGATTACAAAAAAAACAGAGTGTGCATATTACCGCAAGGTGAGGCCCACGACCGTTCGACTGAACTAGCTTTTTCAATGTTAAATTTGTTTTCAGCACACAAAAATACTTCAAAAAAATATAGGCTGATTATTATTTTTTGTGGGCCTGTGTAATTACCGCGGCTACTTTATATTAAATGTATAGTAACATATCATTAAAATGATTAATATTGTATATACCATAACTTTTTAAGGTTGTACCAACTGCAAGATTTATATCAGGTGACAATTTACTTTGATTAATGGGCGAAAAATTTCTACTCGTTTACGTTCTACCGGTGGCAAACGTGATGTAAAAATTTTAATTAAGAGGCTTCAGAATATACACTCAGAAACGTTAACAAAAAATAATGGGGTTGGTTGACGCCCTAATTTTTGTTTATTTTTTTTTTTTAATGGTCACGGTAGTCCTGAACCAGTTTTGTGTTTAATTTAAACCAATAATGGATCCGAGAAAAAGCATGTCTGGAAAATACCTAACCATCAACACAAAAATAGCACAAAATCTTTTTAGAAAGATAATGAAAAAAATTCCTCAGTAATATATTATGAAAACGTTTTTACCAATTTTGGGATCCGAATCCCCTTACAGAATTGTTATATCTATCTTATATAAATCAATTTGTAATCTATGAACTTAGAGGACAGACTCTTTTTCAAAAAGCTCTACCCCGCAGGGCCCTGTTGCAAAGCGTTGTTTAAATACATTAAAATATATTATGTATTAACTAATTAACTTAGATCGTGTGCTATTATATCAGGAACTAAATCACCAAAAACAGGTTTACAACCTACCCAGAAGTTTAAAACTATCTTTATTTCATTTAGTAGACAATAATAGAACAATTTCCATTAATGATTAAAATTAACAAGTTAATACGTTTCTACCAATAAAATGACCTACATAGACAATTTTAAGGGTATATTGGGTTAACCGCAACTCCTTTAAGTGCTTTATTTGGAAGCGACTAAAGTTTGGAAGAAAGGGTTTTGTACAGGGTGAATTGCAAAACTGGAGCACTGTAGAGGCTATAGAGTTTGGTTATAGATAAGTTTTTGGCTATTTGGAGATTGTTATTGACGTGCTGATCCCAAGTAAGGGTTATGGATAGGGTAATGCCTAGATATTTAACATAAATAATATGAAGACATAATATTAAAATATTTGACAGAAAATTGGAAGGTAACGCTAAAATTAAATTGTCAAATGAACAAAGCCGAATTGTGCATTTCCCATTTATTATGAAGTGACTTTAACAGTATATCACAATAGCTACCGTTGCAACTTTACAATTGTTTTCAGTAATTATTACAAAATAATTGATCATAAATAATCTTACATGACTATTTTATTAATGGGAATGCAATAAATATTGCGATTACATTTACCAAACTGCTGCATTACTTATTATTGACATTTACATATAAATCTAAAAAAAATCTACAATAGGTTATTTGTTGCAAAATAGCCAGAGAGAATAGCTATTTTATTAAATAAGAAAAGTAAGAAATCTATTATTATGTATTTAAAATAATTGCAAATTTAAATAAATAGCCTTTGGTCCCTGTTTATGCACACTATTCTAGTTTTTAGTAAAAAATCCTACACACATGCAAATGTTTTATATGTTGATCAGATTGACATGTGGTATTTATTTTAATAGCTATTTATTTCTTTGAAATATTTTTTTAAATAATAATTGGATTACAATACACCGAGAAAAATATCACAAAGTTTAAAGAACAATTGTTTCGTAATGATCTAGACCTGACATCGTTTCAGGGACGATAACATAAATTTTTACAAATTAACACTGAACAATAGTTAAATAAGAACCAACTGTTTTTCTGGTTGCTGGAATCAGAATTTTGATAAGGGAATAACACAACTTTTTGAGGTTACCAGAAACAACATTTAAAGATCTAGTAAACGCAAAGATTTTAAAGATTTAAATAAATAGCCTTTGGTCCCTGTTTATGCACACTATTCTAGTTTTTAGTAAAAAATCCTACACACATGCAAATGTTTTATTTGTTGATCAGATTGACATGTGGTATTTATTTTAATAGCTATTTATTTCTTTGAAATATTTTTTTAAATAATAATTGGATTACAATACACCGAGAAAAATATCACAAAGTTTAAAGAACAATTATTTCGTACAGTTACAGCGTGGCCTTTGAATGGGACGGATGTTTCTTTCTTGGCACATTTCAGTGCAGCGAATTTGCCATCTTTTATGATGTGCCTTGTGTATTTTTGTTTTACCGTCTTCTATGATGTGCCTAGAGTATTTTTATATTAATGTATTATGTACAAGTTAAAGTGAACCATATATTTGTGGTTATTAATCGTGTGAACTGTTGAATTTTAAGTTAATAATAATGGACGTTTGAAGATATTTTTTTTTTTGTGTTTTCAATGATAACTTTTTATATTAGCGTGGAAATTACTACAGTAGTAATTTATCAGTGATAGTGCGCAAGTCAGGATACATATCCGATTAGTACTTGCGTACTGGAAACCTCATGATTATATAGAGAAACCCTGGTTAATTATTCGGAAGAAAAAGACCAAATACAGAGAGAGAGAGAGAAATTGCTTCGTAATGATCTAGACCTGACAACGTTTCAGGGACGATAACATAAATTTTTACAAATTAACACTGAACAATAGTTAAATAAGAACCAACTGTTTTTCTGGTTGCTGCAATCAGAATTTTGATAAGGGAATAACACAACTTTTTGAGGTTACCAGAAACAACATTTAAAGATCTAGTAAACGCAAAGATTTTAAAGATCTACACGAAAAGAAATTAGTGGGCTCTGCGCTATACATTATAAGATATTTGGTAACAGTGGCAAATTATAGTGATTTAAGCTATAGATTATAAGGGACACAATAACTAATAATGTTAAAAATAAATTGGAAACGATTATATATATTACAGACACGATTATATTTGTTACAGGCACTATTATAAATTTACAGAAATTTTATTATATTATAAAAATTATTAGCACGGACAATAATTAAATCTATTTAAGCTATAAATGCCATACTATTTGTTATATTTTATTATTCACTAAACAATTAAAGTATTTCATATAAATTTTTACACTGACTGCCATAATTGTAAGAGAAAGCCTTGTATTTATATAATAAGCGATTATAATTTGCTTGGTATGTGTGTTATAGCGCTCCTAGCTATAATTTTTTTTTCCGTGTAGTAAACGCAAGAATTAGTCTTGTTGCCCTTACCACATTTCTGGTTTCCGTAACCATAAAAATTTTTATTCCATATTTAAATTATGATTTGCTATATATAGCAAATCATATATAACGACAGTTCAATGGTTGAATCCAATTGTCCCCTAACGCCATCTAGCGGCAAATTAAGGATTTTAATAGAGATTAGTAATAGTATATTACGCACCGAGTACGCGAACCTACCTTTTAGTGCACTTGATGTGCATTGAAATGGTTTGGGTCGAGGTGCATATACTATTTTTCCTACGACCTAACACTTAAACATAAAAAACGGAAAAATTATCTTAAAATTGTTTATGTTTATGTTTGTTTTTAACCTCGTACTATTCTACTTAATTAAGCATCCCCTAAGTCCAGGACTTGTGTGGGCTAGTAGTAGAGGGAACCACCGGCTTTAATTGACTTTCGAACCAATATATCTAGGGAGTACGCCTTCGCCAAATTTCAATTATTAATTAACTGAAAAAGGCAATCGGCGCCAGTGAGGTTTGAACTCACGATCATTAGATCAGTGTCAGGCTATATCGATGCCATTGACCGCTGAGCTAAATCTCCCCAACAGTTTGTCAATTTGAGGTTGTATTTGACGTTTACTAATTTTCTGACAGCACATATGTAAAACCATCTGATGGTCACTTCCCAACCATTGTGATAGGCAAAGGTGGGAAATAGGCACTAACTACTATCTAGGTCATACTAATTCTTACAAGGTCCGGTCCAGGCGTAGAAAACAGTAAGATTAGAAATCATGTACTTCCCAAATTTTAGTAGAGGAAATGCGCCTAATTTCGGATGGTTTCCAAATTTCGGATAGTAGTGTATTTAAGATACTGTCTGCAAAGGTAAACAGAAACCTACTTTTATGTGAAGCCAAAAGTCAAACTAAATCCGTCCTGTAATATGATAACGGTAGAGCTTCTCCCCTTTAAATGGCAGCCCAAATCGTTTATATTGCAAATGGCAGTTTTGTGCCCACTTGCATTATTATGCTTGTTTATTTTATAAATAATCGTTATAAAAGTTCGTGATTCTGTCTTGGGTAAGTTATGATGTTAGTTAAGTTGATCCACTATTCATAATTAAGCAATTTGAAAACGTAAACATTCTACAAATTTCTAATCTAAAAAGCAGAAAGTTGCCTAATTTCGGATAGACCATTTTTGTGCATTTGATTCCCAATTTCGGATATCCGCAAGGTAATTATTATTCAGGATAACCAACCATTAATTATTATTTTTATAATGATACAACAAACTAAGATAAACAATTTTGAAAAAACGAAAATTACCCAAGATACTAAGATCTTCGAAATTGGGAATCTAAAATTATAGTTCCTATAGTATTTCGTAGAAAATCGCTTAATGATTAAATTACGTCTTAAATGTGAAGGAATAACAGGAAACATAAGCAATGGGATCCAGATCTACTCTTGAAAAAATTTTTTCGGATATGTCCGAAATTAGGAGCCCTTTTTCAAATGCACAAAAATGCGCTGATTTTTTTTAACCGTGTTTTTTGGAAAAAATAAACTGTAATAAAATTGCTTTTATAATAAATCATGGTTCGCTATAATAAGTTGTATCTGGTTATATAAAAAATATATCAAAAAGTAATACCGAGTATTAAATATTGAATACATTGTAAATGGTATCCGAAATTAGGCGACTTTCCTCTATGTATTAATTATACAGTTGCGAATAAACTAAATTACAAGAAGAAAACCTCTAATTATCACGTACAAGGTGTTAAATGCTACTTCATATGGAAATCAATTAGTCAAAGGAAATTAATGTTAAAGAAAAGATTTAAATAACCTTGTATAATGTATTATATTATTTATATACAAAATAAATTATTTCTTTTATTAATTAGGTAATTACTCAGGTGAAATCCACCTGGCGGATAATTATATTTCATGTTTAAATAAAATTACAAGCTTCTATCAGTTAAAAAAATTCTGGGTGGTACTAATTAACATATATTAACAAGAAATTATTTTGTTTAAAGGTAGCTTTTTTCTTGAATAAAAATATATTAGATTTTAATAAGCTGATAAATTTTAAAAGTTATCATTAAGTTTCTGTAATAATAGCGAAAAACTATAGTCATATATGACTTACGGTAGTTTGAGTAGTTTATAGAGACCTATTTCTAAAATTTTCTTTGAAATTGTAAATTACTTACTAATTTTGACACTGTATTTCCATAGAAATTGATAGATTATAAAAATTGTGACCTATGACTTTTGCAGTTTATCTTCAAATATCGTTACTTACATTTTTAAAATAAAGACAATCAGAAATAATTTAAGTTAACTAACTAAAGATTCCATATAACATATTAACACTGTTATAATAACATAATAGAGAGAACATAATTTTAAAATATACCTAAATCAAGATTGGCTATTCACGACTGTCATTTTTTCTCTGTAGAGCTTTGATGTAGGTATTAATATAAATAAGGCATTTATAGCATATCACAATAAGCTCTTTGTTTCTAACTGACAGATACATATTATGCTTGGTTATCATAAATTGTATGTAAGATAATGCATTTTGTGCAGAGGTGTTATAACAATTATTATTATCTTTAACACCTAAAATAGATGAGGTGAGCAATTATATTTGCGTAGGAACATTTATTAATGAAAACTTGATATAATGATAGTAATAAATAAAACGACAAAAATGATACGTATGAAATATGATAATAGATAAAATATATAAATAGATATGCAAACTAAAATCGAAAATAATAGTATCTTACGCACCAAGTACGCAAACCTAGTTTTTAGTGCACGAGAGTGCTTTTTTAAATGTGCACTGAAATGGTTTACGTTGAGGTGCGTATACTAATTTTCCTAAGACCTAACACCTAAATGCAAAAATTATCTTAAAATTAGTTTGTCAATTTGAGGTTATGTGTTTGACGTTAACTAATTTTCTGACAGCAGATATGTAAAATCAGCTGCTTATCACTGCCCAACCGATGTCATAAGCAACGAATGGGAAATAGGCACTAACTACTCACTAGGTCGTAGGAAAAAAAAAATAAATGGTTCTTGAAATCTATATTTCTTTCCTGTTTGGAGTCTTGAAAAACAACTGTTTATATCACATAACCACAATTTAAAAAAAGTAATAAATATTCTTGAAGCCTAATTATTTTCTAGTATTGAGTCTTGAATGCTTGTCTGGATTTATTCTCGGATTCGGTTGAGGACCCAGATAAGAAATCTTATATTGATTATAATTATAAATCATTTAAGGAACTTAAAAGGAAATGGGCTATATGACAAGAGATGTTTAACTATTTTTCTGGATCTGGCTAAGGCCTTTGATTAAGTGTCGCAAGCCAATGCTTACAAAGGCTGAACTAAAATTTATTTATTTTAACTAGCGACAATGTATCAAAGGCCTTAGCCAGGTAGAGAAAGGTTGCTATAGATAGAATAAAATCTGATATAAACATGTCTTTAAAACTATATATCTTTTGGTATAGTTTGCAAGGAGCTAAAAATAAATAAATTTAATACGAATGTACAAAATATAATTTATATTAGGTAAATTGTAAATGTGTTACTAATTGCATTGATATTTGGATTTCCAGCAAAGCCGTAATAAGCGTAGGTAAATCGAATACACGTGTTGAAAAAAATCAGTTGATCTTGTTTACCCACGCACCGATTGCAAATTCTAGCTTATTGTGCCATTTAAATAAATGCATTTAGATAAATGTCAATGCACCAGTTGAAATAATATTCGTTTTGTTAAAACCATAGTACCTATAGGTACTTTGATGCCTATTTATACACGGTGTTTAAAGTCTTATGTCACATATTAAAGGTGAAAAACCATTATAGGAAAATACGTCCGAAAACGAACCCTTTAAAGTTTTAATAATAATAAGGTTTTAAATTAATAACTCTGGTACCCTTTGAGATAGAGCGACGAGGTTTTGAATGTAAACCAACCTTAATAAGGCCCATCTCCGTATGTTATTTTCATGTACCTAGTTTAACCAGGGGGACCTTATCTGTTTTTTGCCCAAAACTTTTTTCTGTGTAACTTTTTTGTAATTCTATTATTGGAGCATGAGTCCTCTGGTCAAAAAATGATACATACAAAAATATACCCTTATTGTATACTGTAGGATTAACCGTTTTCGAGAAAATTTCAAGGTGAAATTTTACGTTTCAATGACTAAAAATTAAATACTAAAATATTAAAAAACTAAATTTCAATAATTTCGGATGATTCTACATCAATAACTGAGAAAAAAAGTTTCTATACATCTAGGTCGAAAAATCATTTTTAGAAGGTCATAGCTCCCTTAGGATTGATTTTTGGAAGGACCTGTAAATGAGGTTTTTTTCTTAGTTTTTGACATACATTCGCCTAGTATAATTCAACTTTTGGTTTTCAGCATTTTTTGAATCTTTTTTTGAGAAAAATCAAGGAACCGAACGTCAAAATTCGTTTTATGGTAATTTTGGCCATGCGTAAAAAAATATTTTATGCAGAAGACCTAGAAGATTTAAACTTCCGTAATTTATAATACAAATTGATAACGATGCTATTGTTAAGCATGGCTTGGAAAGAAAGAGGAAGCAGGTCCAAATTTTAAAAATTATGTGACATATTTGTTAAAAACTTTTTATTGTATTGTATTTCCTAGGGTATCTGCAAAGTGTCATGCAAATTCATCGCAAATGTTACTCTTACAAGGCTTTACAATTTAACAGCCTTATTTCTTTTTACTCAGCCCTCGTAAAATATACTTAAAATTGTAACAACTAAATCAATAAAGCGAATAGTTTTAAAAACAATTACAATTATTATCTGCTAATTTTATGCAGATATTTGTAAACAATCCTTATGTTAAAAATATTAAATAATCAACTTACAAAAAAACAAACAAATCCCTCCTCCTGCGATATATAATTAAGGAAATGATCCTTGATTCGTTTCACCTTCATACGATTTGCATGCGCAAAAAATAAACAAAAAAGAACACTGTAATGTTATTATTGATACACCTACATAGATATAAGAACACATGGAGTTACAGACTGAATATAATACGTTTCAGATATATCGGCAAATCTGTCCAGATGAAGTGGGAGTTTCTTTTCACGAGAAAAGCCCCCACTTGATATAACACGTTATAAGACGATATCTGTCACACTGTATTTCAGTTTGATGCAACGCATATACAACATAATAAAAAACAGTTTTGCTTATGAAGAAGATTTGCATAAATATTGGACATGACCGCCAAATATTAGGTCGATGGTTTATGCAGACAGTTTTTATTAATCGAGAAGGTCATGATCTTCTTTGTAAATATATATTTTGCATATTATATTTGCTTAATACACTGCCGCACATTAAATTCCGGACACCTAAAAAATTGACATTTTTTTAAAATTCAAATATTTCGAACACTAATTAATGGATTTGACTGATTCTTTTTTGTTTTAAAGCTTAAACATTATCTACTTTTGTTTGTTTTAAGAATGATTATTTTTTTTTTCGTGTTAACAGAAACAAATAATGTACAACTATGTTTTTTACCCCATCTTCTAGGACTTGCATGGTACTCCACTGCAACTGTTTATCAAATTATTAAAGTCTTTCTTATTGCCGCAGTTTTAATGAATATTTTCTTTTTTATTTTTTTACATTTTACTTCTGGTTTAGGAGATATCAGGATTTTCCTGAAAGTTGTGATTTTTCAGTTAACTTAAAAAGTACTACATGAATTTGATTGATGCTGTGCTTTAAATTTGAAGCTTGACCGAGTTACGTTTTTCTTCTAATCAAGTTTATCAAAAACACAAATAAACTTTTTACAGTGTAACAAGAATATTCTTAGGAAAAATAAAACTAAAGTTATGGTCCATATGTACTGTAAGATAATTGTTTCTTTTTATTTTCTCCTTTCTTGTGCGCAATAAATGGAATTTATTTTTATTTTTCTTTCAGCTAAGTGCGTTGTAATCACTTAGTCGAAACTACAGGGTTGTTATATTAAGGAGAGGGTCAGGAAATGTAATAGTATAACCTACTAATTCTACTTATAAAGACTTCTTCCCTGAATTCATGAAAAAGCGCTTACAAAATTATAAAACTAATATTAGTCTTAGCATAAATTTATTCTGTGTATTAAAACTGTTAAATATATCAGACACTACCTAATAAAACAGTAGTTTTTCTTAATTAACATGAATCAACAATTACTTAATTTTGTATTTTTACTTGTATCATATATTTACTGTTTGAGAGTCAAAAATCCAAGAAACAAAAATTAATATAATTGGGCCTCCTCATATACATATGCAGTTTAATGTATTAAAGTAAAAAAAAGTCTCACAAAGAAAATGAGGTTTTCTAAGAGATCTGGCACCTTCTTATAAATTATTGAGGCTCCTAGGGGCAGATCATGGTCTATATCTTAAAACTTAAAATATACTTTGTATATATTTTAAATAGTTTATTTTTTAAATAAAATTAAACACATTTTGCTTAGTAATAGAGTAAATATTATTTAATAAGTGACTCAATTTAAATCAAATGGCATGATATTTTAAGCATAACATGATCTTTAACTCAAATGTTAATAAGTCAATATTATAAATAAATAACTCAAAGAGGTACTTACTTCAAATTTAATAAACCAATTTATTGGGAAAGTGCTAGTATATATTTATTTTATTAATAAATTTCAATTGTTTTAATTATCTCGATTAAATCCCATTTATAGATCGCATTTATCGTAATTATATTTCTTATTATGGCTTATTTTATGAGAAAAGTAATACTCTTTTAGAAATTACATTTGTTTATTTTGGTTTTGCAATTCTGCGAAAGTTTTAGCAAAACGAAGAAATGCATTTAAAATTGAAATTATTTCAAGAAATACCTTAAAGATATGTTTAGAATGTTTTACTAATATGGTTGTAGAACTATCTATTTATTTACCATAAAAATATATGAGAAAAAAAAATGTAAAGAATGTTAACCTTTTTAAAGGACATAATTCCCGATATTAGAAATTGTAGAATAAAATAATTATTATAATAATTTGAGTCTTATCGCAAATTGATCAAAAATATTTATCCATAGGTAGGGATATAATTTATTTTATCCACTGCCGTGATTAATAGGCCTATTAATCACGGGTCTGTACAAATAAATCGTTTCAAATTTAAAATGACCGCGGATAAAGTATAGAATTTAATAATTTTATAGTATTTAATCATTCGGGTGATTAGGTCACTCGCCTTTCGACTCGTGTCCCAAAATTCACCGTCATTGAATAATAGCAATTATTATATGCTCATTGAATAATATACTATTAATATTCTATTTAAAATGGATAATATTTAGAAAATAAGAAAAAACTAATATTTATGGTTGAAAAATCTCTGAGTACAGTTTGAAATTGTCTACATTTCAATATCTTTACTCTTAGTTATGTTAATATCTTTACTGTTAGTTATGTTTTTTTTTTAATCCTTTATGTAATTTAAAGTTCCTACTTTTCAGCAACTCTAAATTTAAATATAATTGCTCTTTAAAGAAAAACCACATCAAGTATTTATTTTCAAAAATTACATTTCAATGGAGTTTCAAACCTTTTATTATATAATTACCCTTTCATATCAAAAAAAACTACCATACTCGTAGTTTAACCCATTCTGCCCCGTACCCCGTTCTACCACTGGTTCCCCTATTTATAGTGTATATTATCTAATGTAGTATTAATTTTTATATAGAAACGTGGTTTAACAGCAATGTTAAGCGTATATGTACATTAAATGTACATTTAAATTTAAAAAAATATATCAATAGGTCAGTTTCAAACTGTTTTATCTCGAAGCTAGGTCAAAACAAAAAATTCAGGTAACTATCATGTTATCAATGCATTTTTTTGTAAAATTGTCTGTTTTTTTTTTCAGTGTACTATGTAAATCCTATATAGGATTTATAGATGTGCAAAGATTTTCCCTCTTCATCCATAGAATAGTTTTTTTATTGTGTTTTTTTGTTGTGTCTAAATAAAAAGGTGCCTAATATTTGGCACATGGTTTAATTAGGAAAACACGTTCGTTAACAATACTAGTCTTTTCTTTAATTACTTCAGAAAGGAAAGGGAAGTAGTCTTTTTTATCGTTTTTTCATTTCTAAATCTATAATTAAACAAAGTAACTGTTCCTAACAGAAATAGACGAAAATTCTAATTGGGTTAATATGATAATTTTACTTGTAAGCTCTTGAGAGTTAATTTATAGTAAACTTCACAAGAAAATTGGTATAAAACATTTTTATTAAAATTGCACACTAGAATTTTAAGCTGTGCAGGATGCTTGAAAAAAAGAGTCGCTAAAAGTGCAAAAGGACGTATGTCAAAATCTTATGTTTTCCTGTTTTGTAGATGGTAGAGATTAAAGTTCACAAAGTTTATTCTTTATTTAGGGATCGTACTAACTTGTGGAGTTATATTAAAATGCCAAAATGTAGCACCAAAATTAAAAAAAAAAAAAACGTAAAATTTTGACAAACGATCTTTTGCACTTTCAGTTACGACCTCGGTTACGACATATTAGCACTAGATTTTGAGCTAATTGAACCTTTTACACTCTAAAATATTTCATTATAGGAAAGCTCTATAATAAATTTTATTTTGTGAAAAAGAACACAATTTTTTTTAAAGCAGGCTTATTGAGTATAAACCTATGAAATTTAATAAATTGTTTATTAAAAACAATATTCATACGGTTGTAAAAATACGTTTAAGGTAAGCTGTAAATAACATATAGCAGAAAAAAAGGTGTCGCTTGCAAAACAACTTTACACTACGATATTTCAAGAAATCTTTAACATAGAGACTTGAAATTTAGAACAATTTTTTTTACTACTTTGAAAATATTTGTTCCCAATTTCAAGTGATTGGGTCAAAGCGTTTTTGAAATGTCGTAGGGCAAACTTGTTTTACAAGCGACTTGCATCTTTTTCTCTTCTATAGATGAGAATTTTAGAAAATAATTTTTTCTCTCTTAGTAGGAGTAAATTTTATAAACAATTGACTTCTATCATTTTAGATGTTTCTGTTCTTTGTGCAATTTTTACTAATTAAACCCAAGAAAATAGCTTTAAATAACTTTTTATTTATTAAATATAATTATTACCAATGAATACAATCAATAATCAGATAAATGTTATAAAAAAAATTAAAAAAACAAAATTTTTAAACGTCAGTTTAAAGTATTTATTTGAGCAAATGTCATTGATCAAGGCTACTTGATTTTTATAAAAATTTCAAGAAATATTATTTCTGTTAATAATTTATTTTATTATTTGAATAAAAATAGTTAAATAGTGCTAGTAGTGAAACAACTAATATATAAACCACGGTAGAGAAGACTATTATAGCCTCGCACTCTTAAATAAATATAGTAAAATACGCTCGGCTATAAAAAATGTCTTCTCTACCTTGGTATATAATTACTATTTTTATTACATTTTTAAGAAACAATGTTTAATTTAAAACCGTGAGGCATCCTGCAGTTGCGTACAATTCTATTAGTGTTTAATGTTTAATTGGCGATAAAAATAATAAAATACATACCAACGTAATGTTACTTTAAGGAATATCCACAAGCTCGCACAATATAGTACATAAGAATGCGGTACCGTGATTGGCTTAAAAGATACATGGCGGCACTTCAAGTCAATTACGGCATCGCATTCTTATGTACTATGTTGTTATGCGAGCCTGTGGATATGCCCTTAATCAAAGAAAATGTAGGTATTTAATGAATTAATACTACCTATGCCTGGAACTTTTTTTGGCGATTTTGGGAAATTCAAAATTATCGAAATTACATAACTCGATAATTTTAATAAAAAAAAAAAATGAGAAACCCTTTACAAACAAATGGTTTTATTACTTCAAATTCATTAAAAGCAAAATTCGTTTGATTTGTAGTAAAAATTTTATATTTAATTAATTTTATGCAGAAAACATATTATTTAATCATTCATGTTACAAATAATCTGAAAGCATGTATCATAAATCCTTTAATCCTTATTAAAACCTGTAAATTATTGCATATGTGTACGTAAGCAACAAATTGCCTTAGTCCGTAAAGTATGTCACGCTTTTTTAGCAATTTTTAAAATTGCATTAGTCCATAAAGTATGTCAAGCTTTTTTTTAGCAATTTTTAACCCCCTCCCTTGTCTCAAAGTGTCACATCGCAACTGACTTTCCCCTCCCCCATGTGTTACGTCACGTTAATTTTTTTAATACAAAAAAACAATTTTGAATTTTACATATTTTAATTATATTTCTCTAGACCCCCCCCCCCTGTCAAAAAGTGTGACAAACTCCTGGACCCCCTCCATCCCCCATAGGCGTGGCATACTTTATGGACGTTCACTTTTTGTTGGTATAATGTTTATAGGATAATCTCAAGTGGTGGTTTAATGTAAAGTTTTCTCTCTTGACAGAAAAAGTCACATCAAGGCACTCTAACCTGTAGGGATATGGGGGTTTTATAAACTGCATGCTTTTTATAAATAAAAATATTGTACCTAATATTTTTAATTAATTTAAAAAATACGTCAAACTGTAGATCTGTCAATAAATCAAAAATGTTTAGTTTTAAACATAAAATTAAAAATCACCTAAAATGTTATCATCAAAGGTCTGCTTTGGCGTGAGTATTTATGTTAATTTTGCGTTAGTTATTTTTTTACAATATTATTTATAGATTATCCAAACAAGTTAATAATATCGTACCTTACTCATAGGCAAAACCAAACTTTAACACCTCTAATTAGAGGCCAATCCACTTAATTACATTCATAGAATGATTAACTATGATTAATTAATTAACTAACTATTTTAAACCGTGAAAAAGATGTGCAGACGTCGGTCTGCAAATTGCTCGGACTTATGATTTTATTTTCGACACTAAAATAGGCACGGACTATGAACAAAAATAACACGAGACCGGCGCAGGTTACTCCGTAATGAAACGCAGAATTGGATTCACGATTTTTTGGTTAATAGAAAACAAAAAGCGCACTAGGAGCAGTTATTGAAAATTTTACAACAAAAAAAAAACAAGAAGTTCAGTCAGTCATTAGTATAAGCTGACGTCGAGGTATTAGGCTTAGGGAACGTTCAAGTATTACGTAACGCAAATTTTGATCATTTTGGACCCCCACCCCCCTGTAACGCTATTTTCCTATACCATTAACATGGGCGTAACACTCCAAAATGACCCCATCCCCCCCCCTAGGAGCGTTACGTAATACTTGAACGTTCCCTTAGTGCCTATGGGGTATCCATTTTTACTGCTGTAAATACTTGCAAAATGTTGTAAAAAATAAGATATTAAAGTATTAACGAGTTAACTTAACTTTATCCGAGTTTCCTAAATACGAAAAATAAAAACAAGCTGTTAAGATATGTAATGATACGTTTTCCATTATATATTCACAGTAAATGGTATATTGCATAATCAAAATTTTTCAATTTTAATTTTCTTTTTGCGAAAAACAAAAAAATAAAAAAATAGTTTTTTTTTAAAGTCCAAACTTTTTTGTTTTTGGGGGGACTACTTTTAAAATTGGTAGATTTGATCCTTATAATAAAAGTAATTTTTCTTGAAAAAAACACGTTAATCGGAATTTTCTTTCAGCTTTTTTCGATTTTTTTAAAAGTTTAACTTCCCATAACTAACATAAAAAAAGTTGCTTGTTTTTCATGAAAGAAATTTATAGTCTAGGACAATTTTTTTGATTTTTTGTGAATAATATTAAAAAAAATACAAAGTAGTGTATTTCAAACGCTATTTATTTGTCATTTTAAGAGAAAAAAATTGTCCAAATAAAAAATGTCAAATAATTTTTCAGATTTTATCAAATCAATTTAGCAGTAACAGTTGCATTTTCACTTTTGAAAAGAGTTAACATTTACCTTGTGCAACTTGCATTAAAGAGGAAAATATTGAAATTTCATCGTTTGATTATATATTTAAGTACTTTTCTTTCAAACCATCTTACTATAATGAGTATGAGTAATTTGTTCCGTATTATTTATTTGTGACATTAAAGTTAATTTATATATACCAATAATGACCCTTGTATCCGGTTGGGCATGTAAACTGTTGGTTTAAAGTAAGCTTTTTTTGTCAAAGCAATACATTTTATGTGTTACCCTAAACTAATTAAAATAATTAATTTTGACATGACATAGTTCCTTTTTATGGAATGTTTACAAAGTATGAAAATGTTCAACGAAAATTTTATTATCCATTTATAAAGTAAATAAATTTTAGTAAAGATAGCAAAAGCAAATATTGAGAAAGATGTTATTATGGTT
The DNA here is from genome assembly GCA_958510825.1 of Brachypterus glaber. NCBI lineage: Eukaryota > Metazoa > Arthropoda > Insecta > Coleoptera > Kateretidae > Brachypterus > Brachypterus glaber. Next base: position 8,221,035 of record OY294052.1, read on the forward strand.
CTAGGAAGTTATAAGTTATTGCAAAAATATACGAAGAAAATAATGGGGAAGAGGGGGATAGCGTGCCCGTTAGGGAAAAGGTTGATAAAAAATAATGTAAAAGCAATGGAGATCGCCACGGTATTACACATGTAGGGGAAGAGGGGGATGGTTTAACCAAGGTACACATTCAACTAGCAGCTCTAACTTCCAAGATTATGTATTTGAATTAAGCGCCCAAATAAGGCACATAACACTCTTCCTTGCCAAATTTATGAGTAATATGGCTATATGGCCGATCTGCCTCAGTTAGTGTCCGAGTGAAACAAAAAAATGTGATTTTTGCGGTTTTATGTAAAAAATTTAGTACTTTTTATTTTTTTGGTATAGCCTTTGGGTTTAGAAAATTCCTAACGTCAAAAGGTTCACTATTTCAAAAAAATATAACAATTTGTTAATCTGATGTTATTTTACCCTTGAAACAAGATATTTTGCCAGGAATAATTTTTATGTGCAAAAGGTACACCTGAGGTACATTCAGCCAAGCGCTGGGGCACATTCAACTTTTTGCATATGGATGGATAAAATGAAAAAGGTTTAAACATACTAGAAATACTGTAGTTTATTTGTATTTTAAACTTATGTTTTAAACATATGTGCCTTACTTTTATTTTTATTTTATCTCACTAACTTATAAGAAGAAGTTTTATTTGCATTTGATTTTATTTATTGAAGCTATATTTTTTTAGTGATATTTTATTTTATGTGTTTAAAGTTTTTGTAAACTGCATGTTTTTACCTAGTTTTTACCTAGTTTATTATTTAATAAATTTAATAAAAAAATAAAGCATCTTTTAATATTATTGATGTTTTAAACTGCTCCTTGTGTTGGTTGAATCTGCCACACTCTGGGGGCAGATTCAAACATTTTTTAGCTTGCCATTTAAACAGCAAACAAAAAATTAAATATTTATTTTATAAAAATATTAACTACAGCTATTTATAAACAAAGGTTTGAAGTTTACGACCATGGGAAAATTATTTTGAATAATTTATAATTTATAAAGATATGAATTTTTACACAAAAGTGATTGAACCATCCCCCTACATGTAATATAAAACCACCCCCTACATGTAATATAATATTTAAATTCAAATTTGAAAATTTAGTGTCAAATGTAAATAAATACCTGAGTCAGAATCATCTTCATCATATTCTTCCTGCAATAGCGGACTATCCGCCCGTGTAACAGGATCGTCGACTAAGGAATACGGAATTGCAGGAGTCGGAGCAGGAAGCGGATGCCGTCCATCAGGACCTGGTGAAAAATGGAGTTCTACAGCACCGTCCATCGGAAAACGATGGTCTGTAAGTAAAAATATATAATATATTAAATAAATCTATAACTTTAAGATAAAAATCGATAACGCCGCCCTTAGTAAAAAAACGTTAATTACATGTCCTGGTCTACATCCGCAGGTAGAATCGGCGCGCTATAAGAATGGAGATTTCTCCCGTTAGATTAGACAGGGACAAAAGTTCTACCCAAAAAGGATAGAAGACATACATACACTCCTACTTCCACCCAAACAAACAAATTCTGTATTTGTTCTTTGTTGAACAAATACAATATTTACTTGGCCGGGCGAAAAGTGTAACTATATTAAAGAAATTACTCCCGCCATCTAAATTTTAGTAGAATTATCTTATTCTACATATTCACATTAGCTATGTTCGTTAGTGCCGCTCACTGCTACACTTTCCGGCCAACCAAATAAATACTGTATTTGTTGTATGAAAAACAAATACAGTATTTATTTGGTTGGCTGGAAAGTGTAGCACAAATGAGATAAAGATAGGGTAGACGTCTTTTGTTTCATAATTCTAGTTGTAGAGAGCTCCATTGGACAGTGACGTCATAATAAAGACATTGTCACAATATTGTAGGTGGAGCAAGATGACTGACTAAACGAACTAGTTCCCTGGTGTCATCACTCAGTCAGTTTTTGAGGCTAGTAACCAGAGGCCGCCACGCTATAAGCGGTTGTCAAATTGAACTGAAAATGGCTAAAACGACCATATATATAATCCCACTATAATAAACAATAGTTTTTTCGGCCAACAAATAGGGCGATCAGGGGCTCCCCCTAGAATTATATATGATAATTTTGGTCAGTTAATAATATCGTTAACTTTTAAAATTAAACATGTAAACATTACCTCCAAATACAGTCGTTTCAGCAATTTTCAGTTCGATTTGACGGCCGCTTATAGCGTGGCGGCCTCTGGTTACCAGCCTCCAAGACTGACTGAGACCTGCCCTCCAGATATGTTGAGGTGGAGTAAACAGTTTTATTCCAACTGTTGTCAAGAAAATCCCGCCATTGCTAAGAGACGTGTATGTAAACAATATATTTTGTCTTTCTGCGCATACCGTGCTTAATGACATTACTGCCTCATTCTTATAGCGCGGCGAGTCTACAGTAAAATTAGGACTAACTGTTTTTTTAGTTCCTACATATCAGTATTTTAGTTCTAAACTTTTATGTCTCAAAACAAGGCCAATTCAAAAAACGGCTTAAGCTTTCCCTCCCGTACTACCAACACTCTTAATACTTGGAACTAAAAAATCAACTTGAAACACAAATAGTTATTTTCTTAACTAGTGTATTAAGTGGATAAAATCACTTAATACACGAGTTTAGAATTTAATTTTATCCAACACCTTTTATTTTTAAATAAAAATCTATAATTTTGCGAATAATTATGTCAAAAATATTAAGATTAAGTTTTCTTAATACTAAAATAATAGGTAGCCATGGCCTAAGTATGCCTATTAAAAATAAACAATTGCTAGTTTTACATTTCTTACGAACGTCAAAATGGGCGGTGATGACAGAATTTTTAATAAAAACAGTATTTTATTCAAAAACTAAAGAATAATTTGGGGTTTTCTTTAATTTTTATGGTTTAGTTAACGTGCTTCTATTCATAGAATAGTTATAATACTTAATTAATAGGGTATGTAACTAATTTTGGGTGAGATCAAAATCTGTACGTAAAAGAGTGGGTGAAAAATTTTTTAGTCACTAGTGGAAAAAAACTCACTTTTGACATTTAAAATAGTGCTCAAAACAAGTGTTTCTGTGAAGGTGTTGGATAAATGAATTTTAAATGTGTGCGATGCACAAGAAGTTTAAAAAAAAATCTGCGTATGATTATAACTTGTTTTGCAGATACCGCTTTTTGATACAGGGACATGTCTGTTTGTTTAAATTATCTTAACTTGAAATATGTAAGAGGACTTTATTATTCATAATTTATGATAATAAAAGTACAGCGGATATTGAGATTATAATAATAACATGTAACGTAAAGTTAAATATACGTAGAGTACCTACTATCTAATACATAGATAGTAAATAATAAAAAATAATACATATACAGTGCGTGCATTAAGTCTGGAATCACCCGAATAACTTTTTAGTTACAAGTAAAATACAAAAATCCTCAGACAGGTCGATTTAAATTTTTAATTCTGCAAATTTTGGTCTAAAAAAAGTTATTAAAATTGGCACCCCCTTACACCCTCACCCCCCAACTTTTTTTTTCAAATAGCAGCCTACCCCTTGTGATAATTATTGGAAAGGTAATTTAATAAGCTTTCCAACAGTGTATGATAAAGCCTAATTTGTTAAAGGGTCTATGAAAAAACGCATGTTTTATTTAAACATTGTTTGTGTGAAATATTACGCATAATATGGTAATTGTTGCCCTATTTCCTACTTGGCACATTCCTGAGAATCTAAATAAGGTTGTTTTAAACTTATTGTAATATTTTATACCCTGTTGAAAAATGCAGTTTTTTTTCTTTTTATTGACCAATTTTATGTTTACTATTTAATCGATTTTAATCCCGTTTTTTTACTGTCCACTGTCAAAGAGCTGAAGGACATCAATTTGAACATTTATAGTGAACTAAAGTTATACTTTACATGTCTTTATAATAAAGTAAATTGTGCATTTTATCATTAGCCCTTTACCAAATTAGGCTTTATTATACACCGTTGGAAAGCTTATTAAATTACCTTTCCAACGAAGTGTCACAAGGGGTAGGTTGCTATTTGAAAAAAAAAGTTGGGGGGTGAGGGTGCAAGGGGGTGCAAATTTTAATAACTTTTATTACACCATAATTTGCAAAATTAAAAATAAAAATCGACCTGTCCGAGGGTTTTTGTGTTTTACTTGTAACTAAAAAGTTAATCGGGTGATTCCAGACTTAATGCACGCACTGTATATATATAATTGTTTAAATATTAGGATTTTAATTTTATCTAAAATACCTAACACTTTTTAATTTTAATTTTTATAAACGAAAACAATAAAACTTAAAAGATTGAGAAGATAAACCTCCATAAGAATTGCAGTTTTAATTTTTCGCTCAAATTCAAATTATTTATTATTATAATATAATTGGGATAGTACGCAAAAACTAATTTTATTTCAATATTATTGTAATAAAATTAGTTTCTGCACACTATCCCTCCCATAAAAAAATACTAGGGCTAGGAAGTTTTGAAATTTTATACGTGTAATATTAGGGAACGTTCAAGTATTACGTAACGCAAAATGTACCAAAATTCATACACTTCATACCTCGGTTCTCGCGTTATTCAAGGCTATAAAGAACACGTTTAACAAAAAATAAGTCAACATTTAAAAGAAATAGTTCGACTTTTAAATTGTTTAAAGGGAGGCGTAATTAATTTTTACGTCCTGTATGTACTCAGCACATGATAACTATTAGATATCCAGGGGATATACTTTCTGGATATAGAGTATATCCATTGGATATTCTGGATAGCCATTAGATATCCCATGGACATAATAATGTCCGCCTATATCCAGGATATCCGCTGAATACCCATGACATATACAGTGGACATTTATTTTTTTATCATTCATAAAGTATATCCACTAGATATCCGTTAGATATCCATAATGGATATCCAGGATATCCAGGATATCCCTGATGGATTTCTAATGGATATATAATGGATATCTAGCGCATTTACTTTTTAGAAATAGATTTCCACTGGATATCTTATGGATCCAGTGGATATCCTGTCTGTGGCAGACGGTTAAAATAAATGTTTCTATTCGACATTGATCAGAAGTGTGCCTCTTCTATAAAATGTGATTTAAACACTAGTCTAATCCATAAAAATGCTTTGTTAAATACAAGTTATCTTAAGTATTGTTTAATTAAATAACCACACAAGCCAGTTAAATTAAAAATAATGTTTATTGACTTACCATTACAAGCGATGTCTAATTCTTGTTTGGTGAAGCTTAACGTATGATCCGAGACCGCACATGTATGAAATTGACAGGCGAAAACCGCTTCACGGCCTATCTCCGTTCTATGATAACACTTTATCAGTATGTCACCCCTCAGTTGCAGGCCTCGTCTTCTCTCACTAGCTAGGTTAACGGTGAACTGACTTACGCCGCTAGATACTGTATAGATACCTGGGAAAACACCAAAATAGGAATCAGTAAGAATGTTTACAATCTACCGTAGATTATCTGCGACATTGCAAAGAATTTATTTAGTTAAATACATATCATCGTTATAGTACTGTCAACTGGGGTAAGTCTAACAAGCAATTTATTTATAAAACAATCAAGGACTTTGCGAGGGTAGCTCTGTAAAAGGGCAGGAATATCAAATTTTCCAACTCAGCTACCTTGAATTTCCCACTTTTGCGAAAAACAGTAGGTACTTAGTTTGCAAACTCAAAACTTTGTACCAATTTGTACCACTTTTAAAAGTGGTATAAAATCTCGGAGTCCAGCCCCTCTGTAGGATCCGTTCTAGGTAGTTAAGGCAATTATTGGCATGTTCATAATATTGCCAGCCCCTCTTTAACTCGTTAGTTAGTTCTCTTTGTCATAAATAATAGTATATCTGTTATATCGAAAAGATGCCTGTAAATACGATGTATCTATATCCAGTTGGTAATGGCGTACACTTCAGCGCAGTTCGTATTTCGTGCTCTTCCGCTATAAAAACTTTGTTAACTTTTGCAAGCTGGGTAACATCGACTATTGCAGGGCAAGAATGTATTTACAAACACACTTTCTTTTTAAAAGACAGAACAGAAAATAGAGAGACAATTATGCTTTCAACGTTTTGTGCTTTAACTCAAGTACGTCCCTCACTGAAGCAAAGTAACAAAACATACATGCATAAAAATTGAGTTTTATTTTTATGAAACTTCTAAACATAAATTATTCTATGAATTTAGATTTCCCCGCTTGACGATATTTATAATAAGATTAGGTCAGATGAACACAAGATAACTCCATAATGATTTAAGGTCCGGTCCCATATTTTTATGAAACTTCTAAACATAAATTATTCTATGAATTTAGTTTTTCCCCGCTTGACGATATTTATAATAAGATTAGGTCAGATGAACACAAGATAACTCCATAATGATTTAAGGTCCGGTCCCATATTTAACATATTTGTGCATATAAGTTTAACAAGTATTACTATTACGTATTATTATTATTACTATTCTTATCTTATATTTGAGTTTATTTTGTGAAGTTACTAATCTTGGAGCTGGATTTTTATTGCTCACAATCTTCATATTAACGAAACAAAACATTCACTACTTTAAATGTTATCATATCCTCTGCACATCCCTCTACACATTTTACTCAACTAAAAAAGTCTCAACTGACGCCCTAAAAGCGTCGATTGATACCGACTTCATCCAAGACGGCCGCAAAAGTATACAAACTATTCTGGAGTGTATACAAAACAAATGCATGATCTGTATGTGAAGCTCAATGGGTCGCAAATGCAATAGTTAATTAGTTATTAGTTAATTACTTATTGCAAAATAATGGTTTAAAACCACTGGTTCTCTAAACTAAAACAAAAAAAAATCTAAAATATTTTAGCGTTGGTCGCCAATATTAAAAATGTTGTGATGTTGGTACCATGTATATTAAGATGGTGTTAGAAAGTAAAATATAGGTGTTTTTTGGTAGTAACCATACATTTTGACAGATGCTTTTACAAATATTAATTTTCCTTTTCTAATTTATGCATTCCTTAATTACCTTTTAATTAATAAGTATTAATATAATTAATAATTAACATATCGTATTTTAATTGAGTGTTATTTCTAATTGAATATATAAGTGCAAAATAAGGTTAAAAAAATATTAAAAGTAAATATTAATAATAATTATAAGTCGGTAAATTTAATTATTCTATTGATATGATATAAAAACTCCGCTAATTTAATATTAGGTAATAAATAAGAAACCTGTACTTGTAATCAATTGTCACCAGCATAAAATTTATTATAAGCATAAACTTATCCATAAATTGTATGATAATTGCAAATATATTTATTATTAAATTATGTATAAAAAACCGTCTTTGAATTTAAAACCCTTCTATTAATAATTATTATATTAATTATAAATAATTATATTTATAAGTGAAAAACGAGATATTTATACAGTTTTTATAAAACTTGTTTCTTTATCATATAGACTTTTTTTGGGAATGTTAAACGATCAAAACTATTATTGGTCTGTTCTTTTAGCCAAATATCTAACTCAGATATCTCATATGGACTAAACTCGGCGCAAAATGTATCTGCGTAAAAAATTGGATCAAGGCAGCTATGATTAGTGATTTAAAAAATTACAAATAATTATACAAGAAGTGAGACCTAAAATTATTCTAAATAATATTTTTTAAATAAAATTATAGAAAGTATTATTGTCTTGCCAAAAAAATCTGTCACGTCGTTTACTATGAAACCTGCGTTTTATTGCTTAATTTTAACAAAATATTTGTAGATTGATGCTTTAGTTTCCTTTTCAAGGACATTTCTTGCTATTTCTTCCTCTTTTTCAAAAAATATTTAGATTTTTCCATGAAACAAGAAACAAATGAGCATCAAATAGTACTTTATCACTTTATCTAGCGGTGGCTTTATCTCGCGCCGCGGGGCGCTGCTTATATTTATTTATTAATTATTTTATACTAATTATAATGAAAAGGCTAAAATGAATTATAATTTTGTATATACAAGCCCATAGGCTTTACCTTCATAATCAAGTAAAAGGTCTTAAAGAAATCCGCAATAATAGTTAAACATACCCTATATACAATGGCGATTTCTCCCTTTAGATTAGACAGGGACAAAAGTTCTACCCAAAAAGGATAGAAGACATACATACACTCCCACTTCCACCCAACCAAACAAATTCTGTACTTGTTCTTTGTGGAACAAATACAATATTTACTTGACCGGGCGAAAAGTGTAACTATGTTATTTTCATTAAAGAAATTACTTGCACCATCTAAATTTTAGTAGAATTATCTTATTCTACAGATTCACATTAGCTAGGTTCGTTCGTGCCGCTCAGTGCTACACTTTCCGGCCAACCAAATAAATACTGTATTTGTTGTATGAAAAACAAATACAATATTTATTTGGTTGGCTGGAAAGTGTAGCACAAATGAGATAGAAATAGGGTAGACGTCTTTTGTTTCATAATTCTAGTTGTAGAGAGCTCCATTATAATAAATCAGAGTGCATAAAATATCTAATTTCAGCACGTCTTGATATTTAAGTAAATCTATTCCAACTAACCATGACGAAAAGCACGCGTTTACCACACTTGAGCAAATAACGATTATTTCAAATGATAATTATATTATGTTACATTCGTTTTTGCATTACTTTACATATTACTATATTACTTTGTGTTGATATTAGCGTTATTTATGGGAAAACTGATTCTTCTATTTATTCAAGCTGAAAAATACATGATAAAACAACATTTCATGTTACAAGCAGTGGCATAGAAAGGATATTTTCTCTAGTAGCCATTGATAAATGTCTTAAGGACTGTCAAAAAAGAAATACCCATAGAGAAGGAAAGAGAACCATTAGTCCAGCCTGCGCAAGTTATTTTGTGACAGAACGGGGCAGGGTAATGACGTAACGCAATATATCTGACCTTGCGCAGTACGCATCTCTATCAGCTGTGAAATGCTGTCGGTCGTAAAACAATTCATCACCCCAGTATTCATTTGTCTTATCTCCTATCTGGGGTGACGAATTATTAGTAGTTTGTATATACTGTCAGTACTGTCAGATCGTCGTTTGTTTCTGTTCATTTTTCGACTTCTACTATGTTTTAATTGTTTTTTTGCTGCATTTGTTTATAACTTTAAACCTAACCTGTATTGTTGCTTTATGAAGAGCAAAGAGTCAATCCCTGGTGTACTCAAAGTAGGTGTACTCAAAGTAGGTGTACAAAATCCCGAAACTCAAACTCACCTCGAAAAGTTCTTATAAAATAATTTTAAAAACTATTTCGACGTTTCTTCGTAGATATTTATTGCTTTTTGTTGAGTTTTTTACAATTTTTATTTGACACACAAAATTAAGGTTAAAAATACTCGTAAAAAACAACAATAGTAGTGCGCATGTGCAAGTTTATCTCGGATGCGCTAGATACATTTATCACAGTATTCCGCAACGGCTTTGGAGGTCTTTCCTTGTCTATGGGAATACCTAATTGTTCAACCAGAGTTCTATAAGTAACGCAATCATCGGTAACTAAGCAAACAATCTAGAGGGCTGTAATTCAAATTATCTCTTGTCGCTCACAGATTCTGTTTTGTTTTATTGTTTAATAATTGTCCACTGACCAGTGACTTTCAAAGAAGGACAACTATAGAATTTAAAGGATAGCAATATGTTGGAGAACATTTTTGCGTTGTGCTTTAAACATTCTTATATCGCAAATTGTAGTTTTGCTAAATCCTTTTAAGAATTGTTTATGAAATGATAATTTAAAAGTCAGCTATTTGGTGATATATTTATAGTCCTTAGCTTTCTTCTCGAAACAATACCAATAAAGAAAAAATAATACATATGTAACATAATATATGAATTTTATTATTTTTATGTTCCAATGCTTTTATCATAAAAATACGCAAACGTTAGTAGGCATCTAATAATTTCTGTCAGAAATTTAAAGAGAATATTTGTTGCAGAAAAACCCTAACCATAATGTTAAATCATACCTACCTTTTTAGTTTTGAAGGTATTATTTTTTCGCGTATTTATGAGAGAATTCACTTAACAAGGCCTTTTCTGTTTCAAAAAAGCCGTTACGCGAGGATAACACAATTGCGAAGCTCTTATCTTTTTCTCCCGTTTTTTTCTTTTTTTTTTTTTTTTAAGAATGGAACGCTGGAAATTATTTTCTCCCAATCATTTTCCTTTGCGACGTCTCTGTTTAATGATGTTAGCCGTGGATAATTCAAAAGATAATATGTGACAAAAGTACTACCTGTTTTACTAGGTATAACTTCTATACAGGCTGATTAGTAACCGGCTGTTTAAGCGGCGATTCTACATCCAAAAATATAAAACAAGTTCCTATAAAGACTGGTCCGAAGTATTAGCTACGGCCTTCCAAGATGGACGTATTGAATAGGGAACAAAAAAAGCACCAATAAAATTTTAATGTTGCAGGGTAACTCTTTATTTAAAACTAAAAAAAAAAGTATTTTTTACCGAAACACCTAAATTTAATATTAATGGAGCCTTTTAATAAGTAACATTTTTGGTGGCACGAAATATTACTTCCTCTTAATTACATTTTTTACGGTTGCTCCTGCGGTGTTACACCATGAAATTTTTTATGTATTTCTTTTAAAGGAATCTATATTATTTAGAAAAAATCAAAAAAAAATGTGTATAACACACATTTTGTCCGTCTAGGCATGTCTGGATAAATTCAAAAAAATTAATTGACATAAACTAATTTCTCTAAAAATACTAGTATTCATGCAAAACCTTGTCCCTCTAGCTTAAAGGGTACCAGAGTTATTAATTAAAAACCTTATTTTTGGTACAATTTTAAAGGGATGTAGCTCCCTTAGGGCTCATATCCGGACCAACCATTCTAGGATTTTTTTTCATATTTTTGGATGTAGAATCATAAATTTTGGCATGCCAGTTACTGATCACCCTGTATAACTAATAATAGTACAATATTAAATTTTGTCTATTCTTAAAAGCACAAACTCAATTAAGCATCCCAAGTAGGTTACTAAATTAACATAGTCAAAGCAAAGCTGCATGTCCTTTGCATATAAACTTTACACTACGATATTCCAAGAACGTTTTGATATAGAGACTTGAGATATCGTAGTGTAAAGTTATTTCGCAAAGGACATCATTAGCATATCATCGTAAATTTGAGGGATAAATTTTAACATTAAGGTTAAATTTTCTAAAAAACAGTAAAATTTTACCCCCGTTATTTACTGTGCAGTTATCCAGTACTTTTCGCTGTATTCATAACGATATGTCTGTACTTATATTTCACACCAAGCTAAAATAAAGCTACATTGACGATAATTGTATTTAACTAAAAACAATTGACTTTTAAATTTTATATTTCTACAGTCTGTATAAAGTCTTCTAAAATGCTTGGTTTTATTCTTAGAAATTGTGCAGACCTGGATGTATGGACTGTTAGATCTGTTTATATGTCATTGGTTAGATCTAACTTGGAGTACTGTTCAGCGGTTTGGTCACCATATTATCATAATGATATTTACAGTTTGGAAAAAGTGCAAAATAAATTTTTAAGATTTTGTGCCTTCAAATTAAACGCGTTTATTGTCAACCATGACTACAGTAATATTTTGAACAGCATTAATTTAACTACTTTGCGAAAGCGTAGAAGTATTTGTGATATTTGTTTCCTTTTTAAAATTCTAAATGGATATATTAATTCTCCGGATCTTCTTGAATTGCTTGATATAAGGGTTCCTATCACAAACACAAGACAGACAAATTTATTCTATACTCATCATCATCATACTAATTATATGGTATTTTCTCCTATAAATGAATTTGGAATATGAATAGGATGATGAATATGGTTAATAATCATAATATTGAAGTAGTAGGGATTACTTACAATAGTTTAAAATCTCATCTGTTTCGTGTTCTACCTTGATCTCCAAACTAATTAATTAATTAATTATTTGATCTTATATATAATACTATATATAGTATTCGTATCTTACTTGGTTCCTATACTTGTTAATTTTTATAGATTTAAATATTATTCTTTTTCTTATATTTAATTTTTGTTAAATTTATATGTATTTTTTACTTGTAATGGGGTTTCCCGTTTAAATAAATAAATAAATAAATAATTAAAAGAAAACAACGTTTTTAAACATACCTGAAGTGTAGACTGGAGTCTGTCCTTCATACAATTTCAAGAATGCTCGACAGCCACCATGATCAAAAGCTGGGGCGCCAAGAACAGTGACATGCGTTAGATGAAGGGGTTCTGCATTTATTTTGATATTGTGGGATAATAGTCCCGCGAAATATTCAACATATCTGAAAAAAAATTAAAAATTAGTTAAATTTATTGGATATTTTTTAAATTATTTGTTTTATGGTAATCGTTTATTACAAAAAATAATAGGTTTAAAAACTAGTGAACCTCTTGATTTATTTACACTATTACCAAAAGTAATCTTATCCGAGTCCTTAAAATTTACTAGGCATACAAATTGTATGACACAATCAATTCGGATTAAATTACACAGTCAGCACATAATAACCATTAGATATACATTACACAGCCCTATATCCGCTGAACGTTCAATCCATAATGGATCTCTAATGGATATCCAGTGGATATTATAATATCCCAATATCCTGCACGTAGGCGAACATTTGGATATCCATCGAATATCTACTGTCAATCCAGGATATCCACTGGATATCCAGAAAGTATATCCCTTGGATGTCTACTAGTTATTATGTGCTATCTGGGTAGGAACACAAATATTGAAATTAAATTTTTTTATAGTAGTAGTAAATATATGAAAAGTTAAAAGCAAGTTTTCATATGTATCAACTTGTAACTCATAGTATAAGATATCACTCATTATAATGAGTGATAATAATTATTATCCAAATCAAATATTAATATCGTGGACTTACAAGCAAAAGGCACTAAGTCAATTTAGTTTTATCAAACTACATTTTACTTATTTTTTTTAATCGACATCTTTATATCAAACATGTCTTGAAGGCGATTTGTAGTCTTTGTTTCCAAAAATAATCATTAAAAAAATAAAAAATTAAAATAAAAAATCAAAACAATGTTTTATGACTTAGTTCTCTTAGCTTGTAAGCCCAAGATATATACCTATAATATGTGACTCGATATTATCCACTAAAAAACTATTTTATCTCTAGCAGTTAGGGAACGTTCAAGTATTACGTAACGCAAAATGTACCAAAATTCATACACTTCATACCTCGGTTCTCGCGCTATTCAAGGCTGTAGAGATTTCATATTTTGGCTACCCCCCCTAACACACCCCCTATGAGGGGGGGTAGCCAAAATATGAAATCTCTATAATCTATAATAACACGAGAACCGGGGTATGAAGTGTATGAATTTTGGTACAATTTGCGTTACGTAATACTTGAACGTTCCCTTATAGGCCCATGGGTTAATTTTTTTCGTCGCAATATCTTACTTAACTTACTAGTGCCCTTAATAACTGTTATCTGTTAACTCAAAAAAAAGTTATTACCTTTTATTTGATGGTAGTTGCATAGGTCCAACGTTGTCTTCCAAAAATTTCCTCATGGAAAATCTATCCAGCGCTTGCTCCGCGCTGCCACAAATATTTGAATAATGCATATAAGCAGCAACAATCACACCCAGTTTATCTTTGTTAACTCTGGAATTAAAAATAAAATCTAATTACAAATCCAAGTATTTTTTTAGTAAAAAACATTAATGTCAGTACAAATATGTACCTATAAACTGTCGTATTTTGCATCATATGCAATAGATTGATACCTATTTTGACTGTGCTCTCCACTTTAAAATGGCTCACTGTATCTAACAGAATTTTTTATTCTATGCTTTTAATTTTTAAAATTACTAAAGGTGTAACTCCTGGTTACGTTTATAATTTTATTACATTTCGGTTTCATCTACATCATCATAATACCAGAAATAATAGGGATATTTACATACCTAGAGTAAATTTTAATAACACTAGTAATTCTTTATTTATTAGAGGCATTGAACAATTTAATAAATTACCGAATAATATTAAATCATTTAAGTATTTAGTAAGAGTGGTACATAATATTATAATTATTTTTGTATATTAGGATGTATTTTATTTAATAAAGATTTGTTATTATTATTATTATTATTATTATTATTATATGATATTATCATTTGTTATTATCAAGGCAAAATGGGTAACATCAGTTTGAATAGTGGTAAATTTGCCTCTATTATACTTAGTAACACTACTTCAGCGACGCTTTATCATTTTGCGACGTGGTTACTAGTAAATCAATATACAATATAATTGCAAAACATAACTTCTAAATTTTAGACTCTAAACTAACTTGCCGAGGTTCAGTTAAGTAATTTTTAATCAAAAACGACTAAATTTTTTGAATTCCCCTTCGGGTTAATTAGATTGTTATTTAATTTGGAAGGTAAATTCAATTTTTCTTTGTCAGATATTTGCGCAACCGGGTTTAAAAAGTAAAATTTAGATTTAGGGTCCACAAAAGGACCTGAAAACATAATTCTACTATACAACTTGGAAATATTTGCTGATAAAACCACCATGTGCACATGTAAATAATCTAAATGGATTAGTTTAATCTCTAGTGAACAGCGAGTAAAAATTCAATAAAGGAATGTACAATGACTTAAAACTACTACTACTACTAAGGACAGACATTTTTAATTTTAAACAAAATTATAAAAATATTAATTTATTATGCAGAGTTGACTCTTGGTACTGAAGAGGGCCAGCAGCCCGAAACTGTCAGTCTACCAATATCACTCTGTACGATGATTAGAAAATAGATTGATGGAATAATAAATTAATATTTTTATAATTTTGTTTAAAATTAAAAATTTCTGTCCTTACTAATTTTACGTCTAACCACCCGTTAGTGGTACTATGTGCTTGAGACGCACAAGTCTTCAGCTACCATTCAAAGTCTCCAGATAAGGAGAGGTATGAGTAGTTGTCTACATCTAGAAATAGATGGCGCACAAGTCTACATCAATCTAATGGCTATATTCCTTTTGCGAGTAAAGTCTAAAAACGTTTTCTTAATCAGCGTGCAGAGTTGACTCTTGGTACTGAAGAGGGCCAGCAGCCCGAAACTGTCAGTCTACCAATATCACTCTGTACGATGATTAGAAAATAGATTGATGGAATAATAAATTACTACTACTACTAATACACGATGAATCTAAAATAAATTGTTAAAAAATAAAAAAAAAATCCGACAAGTATTCTTCCAAAATTGGCTACAACTGCCAAAATTCTCAAAATAGTTATGGTAATAATAAACAAAGTCCTTTTACAATATAATGTTTTAGATAATATAGGTAAGTAGATAATATAATAAGTGTATACAGATTATCCATCTGTTAAGTATACACTTTAAAGTAGAATTTGCATCCTCTTATGGCCGTGCTGCCTTTTTCTCGGATTAGGACGCCAGTCGCGACTTGTAATTCAATTAAGTAACAGGAATGCAGGGATGTGTAGGAGGTAAAAATTCTTCAAGTGTATACTAAATCAATGAATTATCAGTATATTGGTAATTATTTGATATAATTTATTAACTAGTTGGTAAATTTACAGCTACTTTTTTATTTACCTTGTTCTTGGAATTTTTTTATAGTTTTTGTAGTAAAATCAACCATTATTTTAAACTTATTTTTTTAAAATCATTATGTGTAATAAAATTAATTGTACTAAATTTAATTAATAAATAAATTTAATTAAAAAAGCGTAAAATTAAATATAATAATATGTTTGAAGTATTTATTACATTAAACTCACATATTTTCAATTTTGGCGAAAGCGCTAACATAAAGGAACAATTATTATAATTAATATTTACAAAATAAAAAAATACCTAAACTTTGCACTGTTGTTTTAAAAAACATATATTTTTGTAAACGGTTCGAACCCCCCTTTTTTGAGATTACCCTTGCATTTTAAAAAGCCCCCAAGTAATAAAGTAAAACGATTTAAATTTTGTATTCAGCAATATGAGTGAAAACCAAAACACAAAAATTAATTTTATACGAAAACTTTGACTAAGATATAAGATATAATATTATGTGGTTAAAATTTGCTATTTTTAGCTCTTGGTAACAAATTTTCTGGACATACATGTTTTTTCAGTAAAACCAACTTTTAAAAATTTATATTTTAAGGATCCTTTCAAATAAAAAAAACTCTACAAAGTTTTTCTCGTCCATGATGGAAAAAAAAGAAAAAAATATGTATGTGAGTGAATTGGACTCTGCTTCCATTGGTTATAATGCAATTTTTGGCATTTTTAAGGCAAAAGTTCTGTTATTAATAAAGATATCGACATAGTGGTTTTACCATTGTGTACTTAAAGAGTTGATCGAGTGCCTAAGGTAGTCATATATCATTACATATTTGACTTTGAAAACTAGGAAATTTTAAGTAATTTCAATCACAAAAAAGCAAGTCTTTAAAGCAAAAAAATAAAAAAAATGACGACCCTTAAGCAACTCTGTAACTGTACAATAACAAAATACTCAATTTTATTTTGTTTGTTAATAACTGAGGATTAAAATGAAATATCAACTCAAAATTTGGTCTGCAAGAGCGAAAATTTTGACTCATGGACCATGACCAAGTGACTCACTGAGAATTAACAGCGTCGACATGACATTCCGCTTGGTGAACAACAGTTTAAAGTGTCTATTTAGTTGAAAAAAGATTTTTTAACTTTTTAATTTTTGCATGCTACTCATAACATATATATATATATATATATATATATATATATATATATATATATATATATATATATTTATTTTTTTATTCGAAAGCGCCCTTAAGGGAAAGTAAAAAAACTTTTAATACTTTATAACGCTCATTATATACTTAAAAAAGTATTGACTTACTTAGCATGTAACACAGCAATCCGGTGTTGGTCTCCAGAAAGCCAGGAATCAATATCTTTGCACACGCTGCACAATCTTTCCAAAGGGGGCGCCAAATTGGAGGCCCATCCGACTTCTTTTACATGTTTGTGTTCATTCCTTAGGGCACGTTTCGGTTCGGACAGATTAAATACCTGAAAAAGTAAACAATTTGCTGTTCTGTAAATAAATGTCTTATTATTCTTATTTATTCATTAAAAAATAACTGGTACTGCGAACCTGATCCAAAAACAAGTAACTTCATATAACGAATACTAATTTTGTTAAAAGGTTGGAAAGCTGAAATTACTGATAGACTGGGATAAAAATAAAATATTTCAACCCTGTATAATTCACCGCAGTGAGCTGAGAAAAAAAATATGGATGAAAATCTGAATTTTTGCATACGACTATTTTTGATTCCGCTGACTTTAAATGATAGTGAAAACTCCAAAAAAAATCCACTTTACTAGGGTGGTTCATTTTTTTATTTTTTTTTCGATTTTGGCTTAAATTTGGTATTAAGGCTCCTTTTAAGAATATTAATGTAGACCAATGATCAAAGCACCAAAAATCAAAATGGCGGAGTCATAATTGGGCGCAACTTAATCTATAAAGTATATACATCAATTTTAAGGAAATTACTAAACTTAAAAATACCGTTTATCATACATTTTAGTTAAAATATTCATTTTAAGGTAGTAAAAAATCTGTGAATTTAATTTTATGGTCAAGGTAAAGGAAATATATTACCCCTAGTAATTTTTTAAATAAAAATAATTTACAGATAAGGTAAGTATACAAAAAGGTAATTGAAACGGAAATTTAAAATAATTTAAATTTAAAAACTTCAAAGAACGCCAGCATTTGCGAAACCTATTTTCCCTAATTTATTTTCGTCTATCTTCCTTTTTCTCAGCCCACTGTATAGTGTTCCTATTAGGGAGCAGACGTTATGCAACCAAACATTTAAATCATCATAAATAACCTAAAACAAGTTGATTTTCAAAAAGCTTTGCTTTATGGTTAACCCCTTCCGCTTCATTTTATATATGGGTATTTTTAGGTATAGCTAAATTTATCACACTATCCACAGTTGGATATTCGTATACGGGATTTTCTATAAAAATTTTAATCAAGTATAAGTCTGTATAACTTAAAAAACCGGCTGGAGCGAAAGTGGTTAACCGGTTCTGCGTTGTTTTTCTTTTATAAATTGTCAGCTAGGGTAAATGAAACTGATCTAGCAGTAGACCAATATATTGTCAATTTTTTAGGTGTAGTTAGTGGATACTGTTCTATGTTCCTATATGTGAAAGATATAAGGGTAAAGGGCTAAAGGGGCTCTCGACATTGTATATTGAGTTTATTTCACTCACAAAATTAACCATCTTTCCTTTAATTAACAACTAACAAATTTGAAAAGAATAGAAAAGAAGGCATGTCGAATTAGTCGGTTTCCGAACGGGAGTGTCGGTAGCTCAGTTTGTAGAGCGCCAGCCGGGAAACCGTCAAAAGGTTTTGCACTATTTTTTCCTTTATTCCCCAGCCCTTAACTGCAGCGCACAAAACCATAAAGTCATTCAGGGTCCAATACCGAAAATGGCACGCACATAGCTCAGCCAGATGACCATTGAGCAGGGATAATTCGCCTCAAAACAACCTGAGCTCCGATTAAAAGCCCCCCCGTGTTTGTCCTTTATGTCAACCTGATGTGTGCGGGCCGTCTAAACGGGAAGGCCGGGCACCCTAACATCGGGTGCCCCAGGGGCTGTCGCCGTCTCAGCATGTCTGTGCGGCGACCGGGGGGTACAGGGGGCCCGAATGTCCTAGGGGACGACCGGTATACATCAGGCATTAGGTTAAATATAATTTATATATATAATATAATTTATATATATATATATATATATATATATAATATAATTTATAAATATAATATTTATATATAATTTATTTATAATAAAGACCTATTAAATTTGAATTTGAAGCCCGGAAACCGTGGAGACTCTGGTTCGAATCCAGACTGAGACCTGACTTTTTTTTTTAATTTTATCTTCTGTCTGATATTTCACTAATATTATTTACAGACATCAAAATTACTTCTTATATGTTCTAAACCACCCCTGTTTACCCCTGTACCCCGTTTGACCCTAAAGGGTATAGGAATATTTATGTTTTAACAGTCAGTATTATAAAATTACTTTATAAAACTACTTAAATCGTTGAAGCAAATTTAATTAAATTATTTTTGTTCCAATAGAAGGATATTGGATACCAGTTAACAATAAATCCAATACAAAAGACACAATCTGGACGCAATCTAGATTTGTGTGCTAATAAAAAAAAACAATTTACTTAAACTGGAATTAAAAGAGGCAAATTTATTCTTTTACTCAAAAGTCTCTCAATCTAAGTAATTGGTACTCCTGATTTGTTTTACTCTTAATAGCAATGAATAAAGAAGAGCATTATACGAAGGTTTTTAGATTTCTAAAATTAAAGAGTGTAAGTTCGATACAACCTGATTACGGTTCACCTGGGCGATTTTGAATAAAAATTTCGTGGACCCTACATTTTTGGAGTAAAACACCTGATGACATAAGAAATCAATTCCCATTTAAAAGAAAATCGTAAAAGATACACTTTTTTAGACAGATAAAAAAACGTTTTTTTGAGTTATAGGGTGTGTCAAAATATTCCAATTTTCGAAATCGAAAACGCTCTCTGGTTCAAATGTTGCTCCTTAGTAAAAAACAGTGACCACTCAAAAATGATCCAAATCGATTAATGGTTAGAGGTAGCTCAAAGCACTCAAACTTTGATAAAAATCGGTAACTGTTTTTCGGATTGATATAAAATTGAGGAAATTTTGGAGGGTTTCTTTGATAATATTCAGAAACAATACTAATTGTAAGAAACTAAAAAAATGATATCTCCCTCCCCTTAAGTTAGAACATAAAAAAATACATTACTAAAATTGTTGAAAATTTCCTCCTTAAAAAAATTGGTTATATGCATTTTTATGCATATTAAGCAACTCAGCCCTAAAATTCAAGATAGCAAACACCCCTTATGCAAATCACCCAGTGAAAAACTAACAGGAGTTTGTTTGTTTGTTTTTAACCTCGTACTATTCTACTTAATTAAGCATCCTCTAGTCCAGGACTTGTGTGGGCTAATAGTAGAGGGAACCACCGGCTTTAATTGACTTTCAAACCCAATATATCTAGGGAGTATGCCTTCGCCAAATTTCAATTATTAATTAACTGAAAAAGGCAATCGGCGCCAGTGAGGTTTGAACTCACGATCATTGGCTCAGTGTCAATGCTATATCGATGCCTTAGACCGCTGAGATAATTCTCCCATAGGAGTGTTCTGCTACCATCCACTACAACCCTTTAAATTATCAACCGTGTACATTTATTGCAATTTAAATTTATTTTACTATAACAGAATTTGGGATATAAGTTACTTGAAGTACATAAACTTCGTTTAAGTTTTAACTTACATGCTCCGCCTATTTAACACCATTTAATCCTTTTCTGTAAAACTATGCGCTTAAGCTAGATAGTATTGCAAACAACGCCTTTACCATTAACATATATTCCTAGTCACTATTTTATTACAACTTATTTTAAATAAAATGTAATGGACTATAATTTCATGTTAAAGTTACTTGCCTTGTGAACCATGCGATTAATTTCAAAACAAATGCCTTTTTATTTAACTCATTTAAGGCAGTTTATTTTAAGATAATAGTTAAGTGTCCTAAGGTCTAACACCCAACCAATAACTGACTCGTTTATGATAGATAGATAGATAGATAGATATTTATTTGGTCCATTTACATTTCTATGGATACGTCAGGTACAATATTAAAAAAGAGAAATTAAATTAACACATAAAATTACACAATTAAAATTACATAAAAATAAATAAAATATAATAAAATTAAAAGTCGGAAGCTGCAACATTACCACCAAAGTACTCTTCCACCGAGTAAAACGGTTTTTTTAGAAAATACGCTTTTATTTTGTTTTTAAACACATTAAAAGGGGTAATATTTCTAATTTCAGTTGGAAGCATGCTGTAAGCTTTTATTCCCATGTATTCTGCCCCTTTTTTAAAGGTTGTTGTACGGTGTCTGGGAGTTGCCAGCCTATTGTTATGCCTTGTACTGATTCCCTGATTAAGTAACCTATTTGTGTTAAATTCCTGTAGGTTTTGTTTTACAAAGATACATAGGTTGTACAAGTACAACGAATATACCGTCATAATCTTACAACTTTTAAATAATGGTGCACAATGCGCATCATACTTTTCTTTACATATGTTTCTTATTACTTTTTTTTGCAATGTAAATAGTCTTTCCACCTCAGATGCTCCCCCCCAAAAGAGAATTGAGTAGTTTAAGCGACTTTTAACATACGCATTATAAAATAATATTAGTGACTCACGGCTAACTGTGTCCCTTAAGTTATAGATGGCAAAGTTTGCACTACAGATTTTTTTTGCAATCGTATCCGTGTGCGTTTTCCATGTAGAATTTCCCGCTATGTGGGTGCCCAGAAATTTAACATGTGATTCCTGTTGGATGGATTTACCATCCATTTTGACAAGCAAGCTGGATAATCTCAGGTTGTTTAATTTAAAATGTAGAAAACCTGTTTTTGCATGATTTAAAAGAAGACCGTTCTGCTCACACCACAGGGTCATACGCTTTACCACCCCATTCGCTAGCTCAACCGCCTCTTTTTCGTTTCTACCTGTGATAACTACTGATGTGTCATCAGCGAATTGTGTTATTTTTACATATTTTTTTAGAGTTTCCAATATTTTGTGTATTAAAAATTTTTTCATGTCGTTCGAGTATACTAGGAACAGGAGTGGGGAGAGTATGGAGCCCTGTGGTGTGCCGCAGGCGACATCCACTGTCTCTGATTTATATTTATGATTTATCACGTTACCTGATTTTCCTGATGTTTCTACATACTGTTTATGGCCCTGTAAAAATGATTTTATCCATTCAAGAGTTTTACCACGGATTCCAGCCTTTTCCAGCTTGCTTATCAGGATGGAATGTACCACCATATCAAATTCTCGGGTTAGGTCGAAGTTATAGATTTAGATAAAATTTTAATAGTACCTAAATCTAGGTAACAATACCAATCAAGTAAAAATTTTAAGGTAAATGATTTCTATATTTAAAAAGTTATAATAACACAGGCCCATAAAAAAAAACAAAAGTGATCTGCGCCATGGATAGGAACATATGATATTCCAATGTATTTTCGCCCGCTGATACCGAATCTGAGCTCAGTTTAACCTCTTCATGTCTGGATTTTTCTCTACAGCCACACTAATAGTGTGGCATAATGCTACCAGACGGGAAAAAGTGACCAAAATTATTTTATTGTGTATTTCAACTTTAAATGATTAGTAAGACATAAAAAAATATGTTTTTTTTTTATTTTTTTAATATTTTCCATTGAAGAGTTTATTATTATAAAATATTAAAAATATTAAAAATATATTGTTTATGTCTTACTAATCATTTAAGGCTCAAATATATTTAAACCTTATATAACCTTATATTCTATATATACAATAAAATAATTTTGGTTACTTTTTCCGTTTTTTTTTGGACTGTTACGCTCATGTTAATAGTATAGGAAAATAGCGTTACAGGGAGGGAGGTCCAAAATGAACAAAATTTGCGTTACGCAATACTTGAAAGTTCTCTTACTGCTTTCTAGCGTAGTAGGCAGTATAGGGTTTACACTGAGTTCAGATTCGATTTCAGCGGGCAAAAATACAGGATTATCATGGTCCTATTCATGGCGCAGATCACTTTTGTTTTTTTGCGGGCCTGTGTAATTTGTAATTTGTAATTGGTACTTGTTTTTTATCTCTCTCTTTATATTTTAATTATATTTTATTCAAAACATTTCTTTAAATTAAATTTAATAATGTTATTAATATTATTTATGTTTAATATCATAAATATGGCATATGTACCAGCACCAGTTAAGATAATCTTGTCCCACGAGAAAATACAAAAACAGAAGTCAAAAAGGGATAGTTACTCTTTGTTTATGAATTGCTACTGGAACGAATACTCAAAGATAGGTATGTCACCTCAAAATATTGTGTGCAATTTTAGAGAGGAATAGATTATAATTTGATCTCTTATAAAAGACCATTTACGTTTACTAGAAGATTTGTCTTTTTTTTTGTGTCATAACAAATATGTCTAAACCTCCATTGATTAAAAAATAAGACTTTTACAACTCTTATCTCGTCTATTTTTTATGTTACTTTTATTATTTTTAAATATTCATCACAGATGAAAAACAGATGTGTATAAATTAAGTTCCAAATGGCAAAATCAAAGGGCTTCTAACAAATAATCTTTTGGTAAATATCCTTACTTTGGAAGGGGTAGTTATAACTTTGATTTTTTTTATATACTAGTTTAGCTTTTAAGTAATAAGGATATTGATAAGTTAGTCGCAGCGTGTTCTTTGGAAGAGACGGATGTGGCCGCTTTGGCGAATTTACTACTTTAATATTAAAGTTTTAAGTGAATCGTGAATATTTTTGTTTTTTTTATTGTGTGATGTTAAATTTTAACGTGGAACTGTTGAACATGTAAAGTCAATTTTTTTATAAATTTTAAAGATAACTTTTTTATAAGTTGGTGTCTGCGCAAACATCACTACAGAGTGAGACGGTTTTGCGTAGGCAGAAAATTATATAATATTGAGCTGGCAAACTATCCTATGGAAAATGCCATTATTGGAATTGGAATTGGAATTGTATATTGATAAGTTAAAAGTAGTTTTTATTTTTGGCATTAGGAGGCTGGAAACAGTTTTCAAGAAATTTATAATTTAACTACGTATTTTCTCTTGTCGTTTTTTTCTTGGTATTAAGCTATTTACTTTATTATCCCTTTTTGCTTTACTTTCACATACAATATACCACTAATTATTAAAATTACTTACCATGTAGTTGTCCCCATGCTTATTCCTTAGCATGTGAGCCGCCTGGCGTTGTCCTTGGCGGTACGAATGGGTTGTGGTCGATGGAGGAAACCACAAGGATATTATCCTTTCGGTGACGTAGCTCAAATCCATGCCCGGAGAGTTGGAGTGGCTCTTGCTCGATCTCGGCTGGACGGTCAATGCCTCTCCGAATCCATTGTACGAATTTGACGTCATCATCTGTAATTAATTGAAGACATGTCATATGCAGATGTGTCCTATATGTTACGCTTGTATTCAACAAGTAAAGTAAAATTTTATAAAGCCGTGAAAATATGTAACGTATTCCATTATATACTATTCACAGTAAATGGTATATTGCATTTTCCCAAGCAGTAAGGTAGTATACAAAAAAAATAACATTTTTTTAAAATCTTTTTTCGAAAAACGCAAAATAAAAAATAAATAAAAAAATTCAACTCCAATTGTTTTATTTTTCAAAAAAATTTCAACATATTTTTTTTATTTGTTTTTACCAAAAAGGAAAAATAAAAAAAATAATTTTTGTAAGTTAGTTTTTTATTTTAAACACATTAACTTTTTTGTTTTTGGGAAATTATTTTCAAAAATAATAGAGATCTTCCCCTTTTCCCCTTTTTCCTGATTTTTTAAGCCGCTTGGATAATTGGTTTTTGAGTTATCGTGTCCATAAAAATCGTGACATTGGACAGACGGACGGATAGACGGACATTTTCAAAGTTCCTTACTTTTTCAAGAAACACATTTGTATCCTAGAATTTTTTGTCTAACAGATTTTTCGTTCGAAACTACCGTATAATACTATTCTAACGCTTATGCGCTGTGAATAGTATAATAAGGAAAATTATCAACTCTTTAATGTTTTAAAGTTTTTTTGTAAATTATATTAAAACAATATTTTTAGCAAAATAAACAGGCGTTGGATAAAACGTTGTACGGTACGTGTGAATTAAGGGATATTATCCACTCAAAAAAGTCAACTAGCCATGTCGGGCCTCGTGGGACAATTATACATCTTAACCCTTTCCGGCAGACTAACATCTCTACTCTAAATTTCTCTACTCCCTAACATCCCTACTCCATAACATTCCTACTCCACAACAACTCTACTCCGTAACATCTCTACTCCATAACATCTCTACTCCGTAACAACTCTACTCCACAGTATATGCACTTTATTAGCCACTTAATAATAAATGAGCAGTTCAAAGAACAAAGAATCTTCTTCTTCTTTTAGATTATTTTATTTTTTTCCTAGAAAACGTTTATCTTTAAATGTAAATCTAGAACAATCATAAATGAATTATTCTAAAAGCAACAATGACCGCGTACTCTTAACATGCACTAATATGTAAGTAATTAATAAACTAAATTAATTTTTGACAGTGACTTAGCATGACAAATATTCTTTTGAGTTAAGACAAGTGGCTAATCGAGTGTCTATAGTGTGGAGTAGAGTTGTTACGGAGTAGAGATATTATGGAGTAGAGATGTTACGGAGTAGAGTTGTTGTGGAGTAGGGATGTTATGGAGTAGGGATTTTAGGGAGTAGAGAAATTTAGTGTAGAGATGTTAGTCTGCCGATATAAATGAAAACTTTATGACTCTATATACGGAATTATTTGTATAAATTATATGATTTTTATCCAATTAAAATATATATCTATCTAATATCTATTTGATTATTCACCTAGAAAGAAGCTTGCCTTCTAAGTAATTACAATTAAAATTTATAATAACTAAGTTTATGTTTATAGTTAGCTAACTAACTAATTTTATGTTTGTTTTCAGTTTATTGCTATAATTATTACCATTTTTTATATCAATTTAATTATATATTGGAGGAATTATTTATTTAAATTTATAAGAAATAATATATTATTAAGTTATTAAGTTTTGTGACTAGTAGTATAAAGTACAAAGTAATTAAAAAAAAAAAATATTGCATTTCGAAAAATTACATTGTAAAATGTTTATTTATTAACAATCCTTTATATCCTGCAGAAATTTTTCTGTTATATAACTACAATCCTTGATAAACGAGAAGCTGACGACAATCATGACCTATTTTATTTTTCTGCAGTCGTTACTTTAACTTCTATCATATTAAATATTTTATTGATTGTTTAACCTTCTACAGAAAATCAAGCTTTTGCAACAAGTGTTAAAATTATAATACTGAATTATACTTTATACAGATTAAAATCAAGAAAAAACACATTGCAAGGGGTACACCGTCGTGTACATTTTCTGTGACTACTCAGCACACCAGAACTTCTGGATAACTTCCGGCCGAGTTCTGGGCCGGTACCGGCAAAAGGTTATGGTCCTGTATGCCAGTACGAGAAGAGCAGGGGTAGCTTAACTATGAAGACTCTGGTCTTCTAACAAAGAGGTCTAAAGTTCTCTCTTTTGAAAGTAGGCATTTTGGGCTGAAATTTTTATGTGCATAAGTATACATGGGAGATTTAGCTCAGCGGTCAATGCCATCGATATAGCCTGACACTGATCTAATGATCGTGAGTTCAAACCTCACTGGCGCCGATTGCCTTTTTCAGTTAATTAATAATTGAAATTTGGCGAAGGCGTACTCCCTAGATATATTGGTTCGAAAGTCAATTAAATCCGGTGGTTCCCTCTACTACTAGCCCACACAAGTCCTGGACTTAGGGGATGCTTAATTAAGTAGAATAGTACGAGGTTAAAAACAAACATAAACATAAACATAAACATACTTAACGATAAGCATGTACATATACATGTAATTACATGTGATATATAGTTTCTATGTGCACATAAATGTAATTAATATGTGAATTTAAAACACATTACACCAAATTTGCAAACGCAGTAGAGAGCCAACGCTTACCGGGCTCAGCTAGCCAGTCGGTTGGACCGTTCAGGTGAATTGCCTATATTTTGAAGCGAGGATCGTAGGAAGAAGCAGCAGGCTGACCCTGCAGCTTTGCAAGCCACGCCTAACTCGCTCTCTACTTGACAAAGAAAAACCTGATCGCTTAACAGTTTGTTGTTGTAAATCAAACAAGTGCACTTGTTTGTAAATACCGAACACGTTTAATTTTTTGTTGTTGTATTCTATGCAATATATAGTTGTTGGCGCATATACAACTATTTATTGTTGTATGCTATAATATAATTACGTTATTGATTACGCTAGTGTTCTCTCAGTGTACAGTGCCAGTGGCAGTGCATCAAAGCAATTGACAGGTATAGTTTTTGTCTTAAATAATTATGCCTGTAATAATTCTTTAAGCGTTCTTTGTGAGAGAAATGCCTAAATGAAATAATTTAAACTGAAATTGACATTGGGTCTTCATACACTCACTCACAGATTTAAAAAAGCGATTATTGCCTAAAACCTAATTAATATTATTCGCAAAATGTATTATACCCAATGGGCATCACCCATATCTCATTTCTTCTATAGTGAATACCATAAAAATGCATTAATCTTATGAGAATAATTTAAAAACAAGTGTGATATCCTGAGGGCTAGCTAGTCACTTTAAATGCCGACAAAAGAAACATCTACTAACTGGTACTTGATTTATTAAATAGACTTAACTGCTATACATAGAAAAAATGTCATAACTTGAAAAAAATTGACTGTTTCTCAATTAAAAGATATTTTTGTCCCTTTTATGTTAAAACCAAACTAAACCAAAATAATGAATATAGAAAAAATAATAGTATTATTCAATGAGCGTATAATAATTGCTATTTATCAATGAGGGTGAATTTTGGGACAAGAGCCGAAAGGCGAGGGACCTAATCACCCGAATGATTAATAGCTATTATACGCGAGTTGAATTCTATACTTTATCCACGGCCGTTTTAAATTTTAAATGCTTTATTTTTACAGACCCGTGATTAATAGGCCTATTAATCACGGCCGTGGATAAACTAAATTAATGAAGCTTTTGATATAATATATATTATGTGAAATAAATGGCGAATTTGAAGTGATATTTGTAAAGTACTTTTCATTTCCTTCTGGATCAAAGTACTTGAGTTTATTTAAAGTACCAACCTAAGTTACAAAAATATTGATGCTTTGATATAAGAGAATTTGGCGCTGCGATCAAATACTGTATAGGTCGTTTAAAATCTCATGATTCATGTCTGAAACCCGGAAGGCGAAAGCATCTAGCCCGAGGGATAATTTTTGCCTGACGGGCATTATAGTCTAGTAACGCCTAGCAAGGACCAAAAACGTTCCTGGTATGGGTACCGGGTCATAGTGGAATTCCCGGAAACGAGAAGGCAGATGAACTTGCAAGACTCGGATCAGGGATGGCCTGCACGGGGCCGAAACCTAAATTGGGTGTTACAAGGAAGCAGGTAAAGACCGCTCTCGATGAGTGGGCTTATACCAAGCTAAAGGAGCAATGGAGGGCGGTCGACGGTTGCCGGCAAGCTAGGGACTTCCTGGCTGGCCCAAGCAAATCAAAGACCGACTGCTTGCTGGAAAAAGGAAGACTGCACGGGCCACGGCAGGCTAAGGAAGCACCAGGCAACAATGCGGATTCTAGAGAGTCCGCTATGCCCAGAGTGCGAAGAGGATGAAACATCCTCTCATTACTTAGCCGAGTGTGTCAGATACGACAGGATCAGGTTGCAAGTCTTTGAAACTCAAAGACTCAACCAAGATGAACTAAGAGATCTCCCCTGGGCCAATATCCTGACCTTTATTGAAAGGACGGGCAGGTTCAAGGAGGACTCAAATTAGTAAATGGCTGGGATTTTCTGGGATGACAAAAAGGGCCAGAAATGGCCTAGTTGTCCGGCTTTGCCCAACCCAAAAAATTTACTACTACTAACGCCTGTGGTGCATACAAGACTTTATTTTTCTTCAATCACAAAATAAAAACAAACAAATAGTATTTAGTGAGCTTTGATCGGTTTTCATAGAATAAGTTTGACGGTTGCTAAGGGTTGTTTATTTAAAGCGTCCTTTACTTTTAATGAACGAAAATATAGAAATTCCAAAATATATTATAAAAAATGCTGAAAAAGCTAAAGAATAGTTATTTATTATTTACTAGTGGGTAAAGTGGGTAAAGTAAGATATTGCCCATGAGAAAATTAAACTGCGAAGCGTCAGCCAAGCAGGTTAATTTTCGAGAGGGCAATATCGGTTTACCCATGAGTGCCATACAAGGTTTTATCCAATAAATAGCTTAGGAATTCATATTTTTATTAAAAATTTTAATGATATTTACAAGAAAATAATTTGACAAGTGACAGTTGACTGGGTAAAATAAATAATTATCCACTCAGTAAAGTAAAAGCCACGCGGGGGTTATTATTGAGTTTATCTATTTAAGATAAAGCTGGTAATTGTCTTATTACCTGTATGTATTGGATAAAACTTATTTACCGGTGAAAAGTAAGGAGTATGAAAATTTTCTACAATGGAAAGTAAAAACCAAATTAAATGATTATATACTGAAACAGTAATGATGGCTTACTTTCAGGTGTGTAACCTTTTTGCGCATTAGTAATTACAATTTTTAATTATTTTTACTTTATTTTAGTCGGAAAAATATACCCCAAATAGCCTTTGGACAAAATATTTCCAGGTGATGTCTGATATATCGTAAAGAAAAACATTGATATTTCAACATATTGTAAATTAATAGCATTTTAAAAGTTAAATCAAAGGGATATGTTCCTGAAAATTAAAAGTTTTGGAAGGTGAACTCTTATCAGAAAGGCGCCGAATAATACCTTCCTGCTGCATAAAGTGATACTTGTAATGCATGTTTTTCGCGGCCTAAGACAGGATGAGACTGTACATTTAACATAGGAAAAACGGAATAATAACAATAAAGTTTGCTCAATATTTTCTTTATTTATTTAAATTATATTAAAATTACCGGGCATTATAAAAATTACCGGGCATTATGAATTATAAGTAAATAATTGATAGATGAAAAATAAAAACATTAAAGTATCAACTTAAATGGTCCAGGATTATAAAAGATAAAATCTAAATTATTTAAATGATTTGCCAAACTCATATCTCCATCTAGTGCTGAGTGAGAATCATAATTTGTACGATGATATGGTAGATTTATGGATATGGATATTGACATTAATCTGAAATGGCAAATCTGCGCAAATAGATATCTTAAAATAAGATATCTCAAAAAGAATAATCATATTTGATTATTATCTTCTTGGCTCGATAGTAGGTAATTTACAAAGTACAAAGACTTTTTTTACTTTTGTATTTTCCTTTAAAATATTTGTTTAAAAATTTAATTTAACTCTTACCCTCCCGAGAAACTAATGATAGTTTTTAGATTTAATTTTTTAGGTTTTGGTCGATTTTTTGTTTCCTTAAAGTTTCAGGAGAGCTGTATTATATTAAATTAAATTAGCATATTTGTTTGCATACACAGAAAGTCTATAAAAGTATTTTGGATTATTATTGCTTTAGAGAAAAAATAAAGAAGTAAAGTCACACTTGTGACACCCTGGAGGGTAAGGGTTAATACTTTTATTTGTGATGTTTTTAATAACACAATTAAGTATGCCAATGTTTATAGCCGATTCCCTGATTCCTGATTCCCTGATGTTTATTAACTTTCATATTCCAGTATATAGTCCGTCCATTTATGCAAGATAGTAGTTTAAAATTCCCGCGATTTTTAAGCTAGATCATTGGTTAAAAACTCGTATCTTTTAAAATATAAAATAATATGACATTGATTGACGGTCGTTAAAGCTAATAAAAGAAGAGAAAGTTACATAAAAAATGGTTATACTTAATGTTATTTTGTATGGTATTGAAAAAGGTACTTTTTTGGTTTATTCTTCAAACAGTCACACTAAATTAGCATATTCTACATATTCTACAAGCTTAAATTATATTGAACACAAGGAAAACGTCAAATTTTTAGGTTACAATTACAACTTAAGGCCTATCCAGAGGTTCGCATAACAACCATTACAAGATACATGACGACACATCAAACCAATCCTGGTATCGCATTCTTATGTACTATGCTTGTTATGCGAGTCTTTGGATGGGCCCTTTCCAGGAAAACAGTTAAATTTTTGATACACTACGATTTATGCATAATTATGCTATTTATGCGCTCTGTGGTGTAAAATGGGCCGCGTCCCTTACTATCTTGCATAACTGGATGGAGTATAGTATATATTGAACATACTTTTAACAAGGGATTTGAAATAGCGAAGAGGAGATGATGTCATAAATATCCAAAATACTAGTTTTTTATACCAACAGATTTAAGACAGTGGACATGATCATTTTACTCTGCAAATTATACGACAGTTTTTCTTAGCAAGTCTGAAAACACGGTAGAGATAGCATTTGTTTAGAAGCATCAGAATGCAAAATCAGAATGCAAAATATAATTGCTATATGCACGTTTTGATTTTTAAGAATAAGAATGAGAAATGACCTAATAGAGCAGTTAGAATGAAATATGTATATATGTGGTCACGCGAAAAGGGTCCCAAAAGGGGGGGCAATGCTATGTTTGGATTAAGAGTTAAAATTTAATTCCCTATATAAGG
Source organism: Brachypterus glaber (assembly GCA_958510825.1). NCBI lineage: Eukaryota > Metazoa > Arthropoda > Insecta > Coleoptera > Kateretidae > Brachypterus > Brachypterus glaber. Next base: position 8,252,742 of record OY294052.1, read on the forward strand.
TTGTCTATATTCTATTTCAAATTCATTGTCATTATTTTAACGTTAAAAAAATATATATTTTTTAAAAGCAAGGAAAAATGATAGAAAGAACAACAAAAGTCATTTAAAGAAAAACTAAAGCATATATAAATCAATTTTTGCTAAAAGGGCGTAAATCATTAAAGTAAAACTTTTGGGAAATTAAAAAAAAACTCTTTTTGTTATTAAAAAAAAATCCAAAAACACTTTTTGTTGTGTTTAATATATAGTAAAATTTTCACAAAAAGTTGTAAGAGCCGTTTTTATGTAATTAAATCCCTAAGTTTGTAAAAAACGCCCTTTTAACAAAAATCGAAGGAAATGATAACATTATAAAACGTCAACAACAGCTAATTTTTTTCGCCGTCTGACTCAGGTTTAAAGTTACTGTCAGGATATTTAGCATCTGGTGTAGGCCAGTTTGTTATGACTTCAAAGTACTCTTTATACTGACCAGGAAACAAAAAAAAAACGAAAAAAAAAACGTCAACAAAAATCAATGCTCTACCATAATAAAACTATATCTAACTAAATTTTGAAAAACAATTAACTTACGCCCTTTTAACAAAAACCGATTCATATGTAAACTCCGCGCATTATCTATCTGAGTTGATGGTCATTTGTTTCTTGTTATTTGGTTGGCAGAATATATTTAGTTCCTTATGTAAGGTTTTCATCTTGTTTAAAATTTATTGTCAATCAAGATATTATTTTGACATTTATAAATCCAAATAATTTGCTTTAGCAAGAAGAAATAAGAAGAAAAGTGCCTAAAAAGAAAACTAAAGCATCAATCTATAAACATTTTGTTTAAATGAAGTAATATAATGCAGTGCTCTATAAATTTTTGAAGTAAACACTATAACAGAGAATTTTTTGGTTAATAAATACTGGTCCGTAATTTTATTCAGGTAATGTTAAATTTAAGTTTATAATAGCACTTTATGAATAAAAACTTAGTTTTATTATAATTTTGAACAAAGTTTTACTTTTTAAACAGATTTTGTTTATTATTATTTGTAAGACGTAAAATGATAGTCAATTTAACCTAAATGTTAAAAATTATCAAAAGCACAATGGGCTACAAAAATATTACTAAAAGTCATTTTTAAACCACTAATCATAGCTTCCTTGATCCAATTTGTTACTCAGATAGATAATGCGCCGAGTATACAAATGTTTTGTTAAAATGAAGCAATAAAACGTTGTGCTTAATAAAAATTTCATAGTAAACGATGTTGCAGAATTGTTTTAGGCAAGTTAAATAATACTGGTCAATAATTTGATTAAAAAAATATATAATTTTAGTTACCACCAGCTCAGGTAAAGTAAAATTTTATTTTAATAGCACATTACTTATTATTTTTATTATAATTTTAAACTTCTACTTTTAATAGTTATTTATGGTACTAGTGGGTAAAGTAAGATATTGCCCATGAGAAAATTAACCTGCGAGGCGTCAGCCAAGCAGGTTAATTTTCGAGAGGACAATATCGGTTTACCCATGAGTGCCATACAAGGTTTTATCCAATAAATAGCTTAGAAATTCATATTTTTATTAAAAATATTAATGATATTTACAAGAAAATAATTTGACAAGTGACAGTTGAGGGGGGTTAAATAAATAATTACCCACTCAATAAAGTAAAAGCCACGCGGGGGTTATTATTGAGTTTATCTATTTAAAATAAAGCTGTTAATTGTCTCATTATCTGTATGTATTGGATAAAAACATTTTTTTAAAACTATTTGTAAGACGTAAACTGACATTAAATTTAAACTAAATCATCAAAAGCACAATGTGAAATAAAAATATCACTAAAAGTCAAATTTAAACTACTAATCATATCTGGCTTGATCCATTTTTTTACTTAAATAGATTCTGCGCTCAGTTCATGCTAGAAATGTCCAATGCTTCAGATCACTTTTTGCGTGGCCACATATTTGTACATTGTATATTATAACAAGAGGTCAATATTTAAATACAAGTTCAATCAGAAATATATAAATTATTTATAACGTATTATTTAATTCAATTAGAATTTTGATTTTACAACTGGAAGGCACATCATTCAAAATTTATAAATTTAATATAACTGACAGCTGCTCTCTAACCTTCTGCCATATCTATAATAATTAAAGTCACAACAAACGTGGTCTGGCCAAGATGGATTTACCTCAAAATTAATATTTATTGAATTAAACTTTAGACATTAACATATATTTGTTGTTGTGCGAATACCTTTAAAATTTGTAGGTACTTAAGGAAAAACATAGACAGAATTACAGTGTATATGTACACTTGTGGCATTAAAAATCGGAACAAATAATTAAAGATAGTAGTGGGTTTATGTCATCTTTTAGAAAACGTCATTGCTCATCATACAATTATTTTGTAAAAAAGTTTTTTTTTCTATTTTACTTTAAAATAAGGTTCCATTTTTATGAAACAACCGTTCAAGAAATAAATCTGTTTCTATAGAAATGTTGTATTTAATAAGTTATTTAAACTATCTAACATATCTAAATATATTTAGTTTATCTAAATATAATAATATAAAGTTATTTTTCTACACCGTCACGTGAATTTTTTCTACACTTCTTAGATACCTTCGATGTTCTGACAGTTCTGTGGTGACAGATCTATCATAATATGAAGGGCCTCTAACTACAAGGAGTTAAATAGATCAATAGACTAATTGGCAATACTTTATAATATACAATAATTAGTGTGATAAAAGAGTAAGCAACATAAACCACGATAATTTTTTACGGTGTATTTTTTTACAGGTTAATTAATGTATATTAAATATAAGTACTAGTAATGTACCTACAATAACTTAAATATATTCAATTAAGTAATTATATTTTAAATTAACTGCAAATAATAAAAAGTTAGGTTATTGCAAAACCGTTAGTTTAGAAATTTTCAGATATGTTTAAAATTAGCAGTTATTAAAAAAAAAGTGATAATTGTAGAATACTCACACAAATTTCACTTGCTGTAACAGATGGTTTAAAAATAATATAAAAATGCTTCCCAAGTATGTATCTAATTACTTTTATGTCTAATGGAATCAAGAGTGTCTGAATAAAACATTTTAAGTGCGATGCTTGAAAAAGATAAAACTTAATATTAATTGAGAACTATGGTCTGTTTCATCAAGTAAGATAGTAAATTAAAAATCGCACAGTGAATTGTTTTACAACAGGTTTGAATAGTATATGCTTGTGTATAGAATATAGTTATGTTTTAAAAATAAACTATGCAGTATATTCGCACATCCAATATTCGAATCTGTTTTGAAAATATTTACTATGCGATTTTTAATTTACTATCTTGCTTGACGAAACAGACCATAAAAACCAAATAAATAAAAGACAATATCATATGTCATATGAAACTTAAAGAAACCAAAATGAAAATTATTATTTGGACCAATTAAAAAAATAATAAAAAATCAACCTAGTGTACCTATATTTACATAGAGGGTGGCCGAATCAAAACAAAATAGAGCCAATATTTTGAGAACCGTCCAAACTAAAAATACTCAATTTAATTTATTACATTTATAAAATGGTTAGTGAACAATGTCTTATTCCTTTACTACCCAATATTCAAAATCTTAAATCGAATCCCCGCATTTAAATATCAAAATTTACCACCCGAGGTGAGATGGTTGGAGTAAAGGGGTGAAAATCTTACTGATTGGCTCCGTTTCATTTTCATTGGGCTATCCTGTATATATTTACATACCTTATGTGATTCTCCATATCTAAGCGGTTCATCATGTGTGTGCTAAAACAAAAACGAAAAACAAAAATTAATTTTTATCCAAAAATTAACGGTAAAACAAAAGTCCAAATACAAGAGAGTTGCGTATACATCAGGAGCAATATATTTGTCAATTTGCCTTAAAAAAAAATCAAAAATATATATAAACTTAAAAAAATGATATTTTAATTATTTTTTGTTCTTGTCTTAAAAATATGCGTTGTGTCCCCTTTTTTAGGGCTTGATGCATGTTAACGTTGAAATATCGATACAACAAATTTGGAGGGCACCCCAAGAAATCTATTTTTTAAAGACGACTCTAATTTAGACCCTTTTATCTTTCTGCAAAAGATATACTTTTTATTATTAATAACCTATATGCCGATTTTTTGTGGAGCAGCGGTTACTAACCAAGTTAGGGGAATATGTATTTCTCTCTCTTTTTAACTCATCAATTAAACAGAGAAAGAGTAACATACTGGTTAACCGGCGTTACCACAAAAAATTGACTATAGTTTTAGATAAGACATATAATGGAAACTTGATAATTTATAGGTATCGTGACTTGGATTTTTTCGCATAAAAAATTCTTCCTCATGAAAACGTTTATAAATTTTAACCAGCAAAACTTATTACTGTAAGACTAATTACATGAGCTACATAGCTACACTTAATTAGCTGTAATCGATTGGTGTTTAATTAAAAATTTATGGGTACACCTTAACCTATCTACGATTTTCAATAATAAATAATATTTATATTAAAAGATAATAAATAATTATATTAGGTTATATTTAAAAGTTTACAAACATATTACGAGATGACACTACTGGTAGGCGTACTCCTTGCACTTTAATGGCCGCAATTGTATATATATAACTGGTACTACTAAAATATTAACGAGCAGAGTACCGTCAAGTGGGGTAACTTCGGACGGTGTGGGTGACTTCGGACACTTTTTAGCAAACCTTTGTGAACCAAAGTGCGTGTGCACAAGTTGTGGGGTTGTGTGCGCAAGTTATTGAATTGAACCCCAAAACATATTTTAAATACAAAAAAAAATAACATCGTTTATTCAATATATATTTTACTATCTAGTTGGATTCCTAGAAATTATTTTTTTTTCTGCAGATCTGGTTCTCAATTTTGATAAAAATTATTTAGAAAGTCATTTGATGTAGAAAAATGGATATTAAAAAAATTATAAAAATTTTGATTTAGGGGGCTGTCCATGTATTACGTAACGCAAATTGTACCAAAATTCATACACTTCATACTTGGTTCTCGCATTATTAAATGCTGCAGAGATTTTGTATTTTGGCTACCACCCCTAACACCCTCCCTTTTTGAGGGGGTAGCCAAAATATGAAATCTCTACACTGTAGACTCTATAGAGTCTACAGCCTTTAATAACGCGAGAAACAGGATATGAAATGTATGAATTTTGCGTTACGTAATATATAGACAGCCTCTTATTTATTTTGCAAAATATTTTATTCATGAACTGTTACGTCAATTGGCGCCATGGTAATAAAAATTCTTTAATAAATAATAATATAAACGTGTTTTTTAACTATGATCTGTTTTATGTTATATTTAGAAAGCAACGTGTCAAAATAAATTAGTATCAGAAATGTTTAAACTTTTATGCCAAAATACGTACTTATTTAAATAAATAAATAAATATTTAGATAATCTCTAAAATAAGTACAAAACAAAACAACATCTAGATTATGAAATTTAAGCTTTTACGCCCCAAAAATCCATCAATTTGATCAAAAAGTTGGCAAAGTTACATTGAAGGGGGGCAATGCATGATAATATCACTTGCAAGCAGGATAAATGTCCCTTTGTGCATACTACCTTCTGTGGACCACCGGCTTATAGTGACTTCTGAACCACTATTTGTACAGGCACAGATACAATTTTTTTCCAACAATTATTTTATAGAAATTAAACAAACTATTATTTCTGCCACCTAGTTCAATCTAAGGCAAGTAGAATCAAATTTAATAATTCAAGAAAACACTGCAAAGAGAGTAGGGGGAGTTCAAAAAACGTGGTCAAAGATTTTAACTTTTCAGCGAAGATTTCAATACATCGGAACTCTTAGTAGCAATAAGTGCCGATGTAATTATAGGTAAAAAACTATTTATTAAAAATTCCTTTTATTTGTATTTTTAATCAAATTAACTCGAGTGTGGTATATTTATTTATCCATAATATACAATCTTTATATTTAGATCCCGATTTATTTTCGTTTTCGTTAAACCTTGATTTACGAATTTCACGGTTTGTTGTACCTATTAATCCTATTGTAATTTATTTGACTTGTATTTTGGGACTTTAAAAAATCAAAATAGATTTCTCAAAGAAATTTCACTAATCGCCGTTTAACTAATCAATTTTAATGTAATTTATTTGTCTGTAATATTTTAAAACATACGGAACGAAAAATCTAACTCTATTAAATTTTACTTGCAAAATATTTATCTACGATTTTTGACTAACAGCAAATTTTTGAAATTCGAATCCAAAAACATTTTCTAGTTTTTCAATTCGACGTGTTACTTTGTTTTTTTTATGTTTGTTCCCGCATAACTTTGGAACGAATGAACGAAATTTGATGAAACTTCTTGCAACTTAAAGAGGGCATTTATGTGGTGGTCCCGTTTAAATTTGACGCTCGGATAATGCCGGGTAAGCCGGATAATTAAGATAAATCTAATAATTTTAACGCAATTTTACTTAAAAACGGCTTAATTTGGTTCTACTACCAACCAAATTTTTAGAGAAATGTCAGATAACTCGGATAAGCCGGATAACTTGATTAAGGGGTCACTCAAATATTGGGGCACACTGAAAATTTTTTAAATGCCGCTAAACTTGATTCTCTGGACTTGTAATATTAAAATACCAAGAGAAAATGATAAATTTTGTGATTTTACCATAAGGTGTTATTTGATTATTACTTAACGCTTAAAGTTTAACTAGATTTTATTTAGTATTTCGTTTAAAATAAGGGTGGTTGGACTCTTGGGCGATGAAATAAAAATATTACTTTTATTTTTTAGAAATTATTTTTTAGGACAGCTATAATTTAGCTTAGATGACGTTACAAATCTACAAGTTCTGTGTATCTAAAAAGTAAAAACTAAAAATTACTTAAGTCGATGCCAATTTCACAGCAAACAATAATAAAATAATAAAAAAAAAATAACTGTTAGTAATTAATTTAGGGAATAGTGAAACGGGACCACCTCATGAATGCCCTCTTTAAGTTGCAAGAAGTTTCATCAAATTTCGTTTATTCGTTCCAAAGTTATGTGGGAACAAACATAAAAAAACAAAGTCACACATCGAATTGAAAAACTAGAAAATGTTTTTTAGATAATTGGAATTGAATATTCAACTCTAAGAATGCAGGAATAAATGTTGCTTGATATAAGGCATTTGAATAGGGGCTGTTCAACAATTATGTCACCGCAACGCCACTTTTTCCTTAATATCCCCTCCCACTGTATCTTTTTGTGATTGTAATTTGTAATTCTGTAATTATGTAGGTACATAATTATTAAATAGCATCATAATTATTTAGATTACATGGCTTTACCATCAAAAATTTTTCCGAGACTATTTTAGTTGTTTTTAGACCTATTGATGCGCTGTTTTCAGAACCTTGCTTCGTTTTTCTAGATCAGCTCTTTTCTTTAAGATATTGCATACAGTATTTTTTATTGCCCATAGTTGTAGTAAAAAAAATAATTAAGTTCAATTTTTTTTTATTGATTGGTTATGAAATATCTTTATTCGTTCGTTTTTTACAGGTATTTAAATTTTAAAAATTAGATTTGTTCGCAAAAAAGTCTATTTTTGTAGAGCAGTGTTATTATTATGTTAATAAAGTTAATGAAAAGTGTCTAGGACAAGCTTAAAGCTTATTTGCAACTTCTCAATAAGAAGTCCTTATGGATCTGTAATGTATTATGTAAAAAATAAATAAACAAAAATTACCTTTTGATTTTCAATATGAAACGCAACATGCCATATCGTAAACGCGATTCTGTAAAACAACTGAGAAGAAACAATCTCAACAAAACTTTTGTTTTTATCACAATTTAAAACGTCACAATTACAAACTTTAGGATTATGTAAATTACATATATTTACTGACATTATTTAAACTAAAATAAATTATAAAACTAAAACTAATAATCCTAATAGTAAATGTTTCACAACTGTTAAAATATTTCGTTTATATTTTTGATTGTTTAAACTTTTAATATAACGATGTTTATTATATATTGTTAACTCAACACTTTTTGTTTTATTTTATTAGGTTGTCACAAGGTAGAAATGTATTTTATATTATGTCGCATGTAAGATATGGTTTGCCGGCTATGCGGTAGAGACACACCCGCTTTCTGCATCCCGCACATAAGGTCCTGTTAGCCGAATACATGGCAGAAAGTCCAGAAACTAAAAACAATATTTCTATAATAAATAATACTACACGGAAAGAAATTAGTGGGCTCTGCGCTATACATTATAAGATATTTGGTAACAGTGGCAAATTATAGTGATTTAAGCTATAGATTATAAGGGACACAATAACTAATAATGTTAAAAATAAATTGGAAACGATTATATATATTACAGACACGATTATATTTATTACAGGCACTATTATAAATTTACAGAAATTTTATTATATTATAAAAATTATTAGCACGGACAATAATTAAATCTATTTAAGCTATAAATGCCATACTATTTGTTATATTTTATTATTCACTAAACAATTAAAGTATTTCATATAAATTTTTACACTGACTGCCATAATTGTAAGAGAAAGCCTTGTATTTATATAATAAGCGATTATAATTTGCTTGGTATGTGTGTTATAGCGCTCCTAGCTATAATTTTTTTTTTCGTGTACCGAGATTGTCCTGTTGAAGTTAAGTTACAATGTTAAAACCACTAAAATCATCAGTGATTTTAACATTGTAGTTATCTTCGACCTGTTTCGAACAAAAAATTGTCAGTCTCATTAAAATTTAGACCCCATTTCAATCATGTTTCCATCATCCTATGGAACTCAAATTAAGTGCATGCTAATCAGTTTAAAGTGCAGTTCAATCCACCACAGGGTGGTGATGTAAACAATTTCAGTACCAGGAGTGGGAACTTACTATATGTCCCTGCTTAAAATTATGTTCAAGTTAGAAATGGGCCAACTATGACGTCCATTCGACTGTTCAACAAACTTCCAGTGTGTCTAAGAAACATAGACGGCTTCAAACGATTTAAATCCGATGCAGTTTTATAATTATTGTTTATATTAGTGCAATATTCCCTATATTTTTTAAAAATTATTTTTTTTTCAGGGTTTGTGAAGTAGCTAAAGAGCGTTTTGCTCAACTTAAATCTCTATATAAGTTTTATTTAATTTTAAGTGTCTGCCAACTTTATCTATTTCTTTTTTTTTTTGGGGACACCCCGTATAAGATCAATTTTGTCTAAAATAACTTAAATTGTCATAAATAATTATTTTATTTATATTATATTTAATCAGATTATAATCTGTTTTGTTCGTTCTTAAATTTGGATCAACTTTTTCCGACTATTATCCCTACGTGCCCCGGAGTCAAATAGGAAAGATACCCGGAGTCTTCCGGACTATTTCGGAAAATTGCGCCACATGGAAAACCCATAAGGCCTTAACGAAACGATCGTTAACGTAGGTCCGATCTCGTGTTTGTTTTGTATACGTCGCTATAGATACAACGTCAAAGCATCCTTTAGGAAAATCCTATGAATTTTTAAAAAAATAATAATTACTTATTCATTTTTAATGGAAAAGATATGAGGATTTGTTACGGTATTAAATACTGAACGATTTTGTACGTACTGTGCGTTTCAAAAGTCCGCACCCCTTAACTTTTGAACGGATTAAGATATCAACTTAAAATTTGGAACATGCAGTTAACATGACCCCAATAATTTTTTAGTATATATTTAATATGTTTAGGGACACAATGGAGGCAGGAGGACAGGGGGAGTATTTTTTTAATTGAAAGTGGGGTCGTGTGATACATCATTTTATAATTTTTTATTAAATAACCAAAGTTTCTTGGGGTTCCATATGCATAGAAAAAACGGATTCCTTGAACCAAGGACACGTGTTGGATATGTTTAAAGCCATATTCTCTTGTTTCAAGGCTGGCATTTTCTTGAAACAAAAGAATATGGCTTTGAATATATACAAAGACACGTGTCCTTGGTTCAAGGAATCCGTTTTTTCTATGTGCTAAATCTTTTAGTAATTGTAACAAATTCTTAGTGTATACTACATCGGTAATATTTTCTTTAACTTTGATAAAAGATTAAAATTCTTAAATATAAATTTATTTATATAGAATAACTTTTATTTGTACACTTGTCTAAAGCATATACTTCCGGGTCCTCTTAATCCCATATCATCTTAAAATTAGGTCAAAAGTGTTGAAATAAGCTTATAAGATACTGTCTTCACCTTGATGGTAATATGATCACAGAAGTAAACGAGAAATAGCAACCTATGGCTTCTTTCCAGATGGGAAGGACACAAAAACAATTAGAGGTACAAAAGTTATCAACAAAACTAAGATAGTAAAGTATTAAGTGACACTAAACAGTATGTACGTTTTTGTTTTTTTCTGAGAATAGAGAACGAATGAAAGCCGTAAAGATATGTAATGCTACGCAATCCATTATTTAGGTACTGTTCACAGTAAATGGCATATTGCATTTTCCCAAATACATGAAAATTAAAAAAAAACTTAAAAAAATTTTTTTCCTGATTATTTCTTTTTTTTTCTTTTTGCGAAAAACAAAAAAAAAACAAAAAAAAATATTTTTTTTATTTTTAAAAAAAGTTTTACCCCCCCCATAACTTTTTTGTTTTTGGGGGATTACTTTCAAAATTGGTAGAATTGATATTTATAATAAAAGTAATTTTTCATAAAAAAGTTGCGTTACGCGAAATTTTTCTTCAGCTTTTTTCGATTTTTTTTAAAGTTTAACCCCCTATAACTTTTTGGTTTTTGGGGAAATTACTTTCAAAAACAATAGGGGTCTTCTCCTCGTAGAACTTAATTTTTTCTGAAAATTTCAAGTCGATCAAATTATTTGTTCTTGAGTTATCGTGTTCATAAAAATCGTGACATCGGACGGACAGAAAGACAGACGAACAGACGGACATTAAAAAAAAAAGAAAAAAGTTGATTATTTTTTATGAAATGAATTTATATCCAAGAATGTTTTGTCTAGGACAATTTTTGAATTTTTTTGAAAATTTGAAATTACCGTATAACATTATTCTAGCGCAGGCGCTGTGAATAATATAATAAAAGCCGAGGTTTAGAGGACACATTTTTCGACCTCAAAAACAGCATTCTTTCAAAGCGTAGTAGTAAATTAACGTTATTCTAAAAGAATGTTACCAATTACTCCATACTAAGTAAATACTTAGTTACAAACAATAAATTTATGTTTTATCGCTACTAATAAATGCTTTATAATGATTTATTATTAATAAAATGTATAATAATTAAAGATAATAAGTTAATTATTCATTTTTCAAAGAAAAATCTTAAACATAGGATATTTATCCGAGTTATAAATAACTCTAATAATTATATTATAATTATAATTGTTGTGGTTTTGTTTGTAATAAAATTTGTATATGCAATACTTTAGCAATGTAGTGATTATGATTATGGATCATAGTTAATAGTTAAGAAGAAAAACCACAGAACCCACAAAATTGAAATTATATTTATCCCATCCAATTACTTATAAGGAAAATAACCCAGATTGTATTGAATCTCTCAGTTTTTGTTTGTTTTGTGCCTTAGTTAATTTTGGCAACATTTTAAAAATAGATCGTCATATTTATTTCGCCATTTTGAATTTTAAGTTTTTGAGTTTTGTTCTGTATTAATATTAACAAAATAAGTCTTTATGCCAAATTTCAGCTAAATCGGACATAATTTAAAAATTTTGAACCACCCTAATGTCGCAATTTTTTTTTCAATTTTTGCACTATTTTTTTCGTAATCAGCCGTGCAAAAAAGCTATTTGGACGTTTTACTATTGCGATTTTTCTTTCTTAAATTTTTAAAATAAATTATGCATGGGACTAAATAGTTTTTCTTCGTAAATCTGTAATAATTTTAGCGTAATTTTGTTTAATATATGAATAGAATATAAAAATTACTCATATTTCACCAATTTTTTAATATTTTTTTTTAACTAAATTAAAAAAAAAACGAGCCAGTAGAAATTAATGAAAATTTCACAGTAATTAGCAGTATGTATAAGGATAATAACTCATAATAGATTGGGTTGAATCTCTCAATTTTTGTATGCTTTGTGAATTATTTTCGTGAATATTGGCAAAATTTTAAAAATAAATCGGCCATATTTACTCCGCAATTTTGAATGTTAAGTTTTAAGGCATTGGTCCGTATTAATATTAACAAAAGAAGCCTTTATGCCAAATTTCAGCTAAATGGGACATTTTTCAAAAAATATGAACCACCTTAATTTTGTAAAAGTTTTTTTTGATTTTTTTCACTATTTTTTTCGTAATCAGCGGTGCAAAAAATAGCACTATGCAAAAAAGCAGACTTTTGTCACTTAACCCACAGCCACAGACATCTTATTTATGGAACGTTATTACAGACGTTGCGTAAAAATTACGCCTCCCTGTAAAAAATTTAAAAGTCGAACAATTTTTTTTTAATTTTGTCTTATTTATCATTAAATTTGTTCTTTATAGCTTTAGTCACCAAATTGTAAATAAACACGTGAAGAATCACTGTGTAACATACGAACTTCTCCGCTCGGGTTAAGGGCTTAAACTGAATATCCGAAATGTACTGAGACGCCGAAATCAGTAGTGAGGAGAAATCACAAATTTCATGCCTTCCAGGCTTAAAATCTACGCTGTCTTTGTAGCTAAGGGTTAATATAATTTAGGTTTATTAAGGTTCACATTGTTTTTTAAAGATATTATTAAACCTGAATGCTTTTGTTTTTTTTAATTTTGACATTTTTTTTATTGTCAAGTAAATGTTAGTGTAATCAGTTTTAATTTTTTCAGTTTTTGACGATTTGGTCTATAGAAAGTAGGTAAAATAGTTTTTCTATTTTGCGACAGATATAAGCTCATAATCACACGCATTTTGCGTTTTCTTATAGGCCCATAAGAGGTCTGTACTTTTTGTTCTTTTGGGTTGGCAACAGACCTGGCCTATCGCTTGACGTTTTCCGTGCAAATGTCAATGTCGCTTTAAAGTTGAATCTTCTACAAAATTTTGTGTTTAGGTTATTTTTACCATGTTAAAATTGTAGCTTGGTTAATCGCAGTAAAAAAGAGAAGAGATGACTATAAAATATATCAAAATATCATTTGTTCTTAGAATTTTAAACATTGTGTAAACTGTAATGCCAATCCAAAACCAAAATCCCTAAATCAGTCATCAATTTAAATGTAAGTTTTTTTAAATTTTAGAGCAAAATAGAAAAAATTGTATAAAGCACTCGTTTCATAACACGTTTTTAGCTCACGAGTACAAGTTTAGAAAACGAGCCGCTTGCGGCGAGTTTTCTAAACTTGTACTCGTGAGCTAAAAACGTATGTTATGAAACTAGTACTTTAATATACTAATATAAAATTTGTTTGACTAAAATAATGTGTCCACTCCGCTGGCACGTCGTGGAAAAACTTGTTATTTCGTTCCCTAAATGCTTTTAAGCTTAAAAGTAGCAAAGTAATTTCATAATATAGGTACTATTATAAAACATATAACAAGATTTTAATATTTTTTTTTACGCATATTATTCTCAGGATTAAATTAAACAAATTAAAAATGTTGCCCCTTCTTACTCTAAAAAGTATAACATTTAATTACTTTAAACCTAAGAGCTACCAGACTATATCGAGGGAAAAATTATCGTTATGAAATATGTATACCTAAAAAAAGATCTTAGACTTTTTCCCCTATCGACAAGTGTAATTTAATTTGTCAAACATACATATCGTCGGCTTACAAGTAAAAGGCACTAAGTCACTTTTTTGCAAAAATGGGATTTTAATAGCACTGTAGTTAATTCTTGATGATCTATGTATAGGTAAACCGAACTAACTTCTAGGTGGACTGCTAAGGGAGTTACCCACTATACAAAACGCACCAATTTGATTTCGATTAAAATTTTAGTCACTTAGTGCACTTAGTGCGTTTTACTTGAAGATTATTTTAAATGTTTCTGCACTAAGCGACTTTCTAAAGAGTTAATTTATAAAAATATGATTGCTTGAATCATTTATATGATACAATAACGCGTTATTTATTGTTCTGACAAACGCATTCAAATTTTAACTCATAGATTATTTTAATTTTGCTCTTAAATCCTTGGTTACTACATAAATAACAAGAATATAAGAAAAAAACTAAAGTTCGCGGCAAGTTCGGAAAACAGCACTTAGAATTGCACCGTGAAGTGTTTTATCATTAATAATGAATGATTCATTATAATTATTGACTTTAGGAGATGCTTCTTTGCCGGTACAGCCGATGGTCTCTGAAAACTGTCTTAGTTCTGGCATAGTAAGCAGTTTCATATAATTAATACTAATTAATTTTATTAATTTTGGAAACGTTCTTTAAACAATCAAAAAGTCCAAACCCTTCTTCTAAAAATCTAGTTTTTGAAAATGTATGTAAACATCTTGTTTTCTACTTTATAGTTATACATTACGTTTAATTAATAGAAGGGTTTTGAATTTAAATAGTTGTTTTTTATATTATTTTATTGACTTAGTGCTCTTTACTTGTAAGCCGACGTCGTGGGCCTACAAGTAAAAGGCACTAAGTCCATGTCTTTTTTCAAATTTAGTTGAATTAAACTACTTCAATTTTTCTTTATTTAACTGCAAATGGGACATCATTATGTCCAAACATGTCATTGCAATTTGCGGTAGCTTTTTCCAAAAACAATTATTACAAAAATTAAAAAACAACAATGAAAGTTAAATTTTTCAATATCTCAAAACCATGTTTTTGGACTTAGTGCTCTTTACTTGTAAGCCGACGATATGTTGAAAAGGGACCCTACAGATTTTTTTTAAGTGGAATCAGATTTTTTTAAAGAGCGTAACATAATATTTATTTTTTCTGTCTCATTTTGGACAGACCTTTCGTTTCGTTTCATTCAAAAGAGCCATTCTTGGGAAATTAAGGAAGTAGATAAAATGGCTACACTGTAAAACGAGCCAAGGACCAACTATTTCAAACTGTGGTACATTAGGAAACCTGGCGGTATTAAATTAAACTTTTACGATTACACTGTTGTCTCATATCATATACAATAGCGTAATTAGGTTATAGAATACAACAATGAATAGTTGTATATGCGCCAACTACTATATATTGCATATAATACAACAACAAACAAGCAAACGCGTTCTGTATTTAAAAGCGAGTGCAGTTGTTCGTTTTACAACAATAAATTGTACGCATTTTATTTTAAATTCACATATTACATGTATACATTCACATAAAAATTACATATCACATGTTATTACATGTTAATGTATATGCTTATCATTAGGTATATTTATGCACATGTAAATTTTAGCCCAAAATGCCTACTTTCAATATTCTGGTAAAATCAACTGATTTATGCCATCTTTATTAATTATCCTTCAAAAATACCGGCAATATAGTACAACAATGCTATTGTGAAATTAAATAGGTACTATGAAGTTGTATTACGATACTATGAAGTTGTATTACGATACTATGAAGTTGTATTATACAACTTGTATATATGGTTTGATTCTATTTAACGTTATAATGTTTTAGAATAATCTCAAAAATTGTATGCTATACCTAAAAGTTGACACAACAACGTTTTGTATTAATATTTTTAGAATTTTCTATCAGTGTAGATCCTGAGTTTTGAGAACTCGAACAGAACAAATACAAGAAACGTTCTCATTTTGCCACCCGTCTAGAAAGGGTAACCTTTTGTACATTTTTTAATTAAAAAAAAAAGGTTTTTACATACCCCTGTCCAAAAAGTATAAAATAAATCATCATAACCCCTATAGTATCCATTCCTGTTTAAATAAGTAGAAGCCATGGTAACCACACTACTAAAACACTAAACACTATTTTACACTAATAAAATAATGATAGTATAAAACTAAAACTAGTTAAAAAAAAAATAAAAAAATATATTTATAGTGTCATGTTTTAAATAGGTATTAGCACTTGTGTGTAAAAATAATCATTTGAAGTTTAAGATCTATCTATACGGTTTCGCAGTACAGTTAATAATGAAAACGTGGTTTTTAAAAGCAGAATTGCCTAGCCAGCAATATGTTATACTGAGTGTACCACAACATCTCGAAAATAATATAAGCTATTTGTTCCTAATACATACAGTGCGTGCATTAAGTCTGGAATCACCCGAATAACTTTTTAGTTACAAGTAAAATACAAAAATCCTCAGACAGGTCGATTTATATTTTTAATTCTGCAAATTTTGGTCTAAAAAAAGTTATCAAAATTGGCACCCCCTTGCACCCTCACCCCTCAACTACCCCTTGTGATACATCATTGGAAAGGTAATTTAATAAGCTTTCCAACAGTGTATGATAAAGCCTAATTTGTTAAAGGGTCTATGAAAAAACGCATGTTTTATTTAAACATTGTTTGTGTGAAATATTACGCATAATATGGTAATTGTTGCCCTATTTCCTACTTGGCACCTTCCTGAGAATCTAAATAAGGTTGTTTTAAAATTATTGTAATATTTTATACCCTGTTGAAAAATGCAATTTTTTTTCTTTTTATTGACCAATTTTATGTTTACTATTTAATCGATTTTAATCCCATTTTTTTACTGTCCACTATCAAAGAGCATCAATTTGAACATTTATAGTGAACTAAAGTTATACTTTACATGTCTTTATAATAAACTAAATTGTGCATTTTATCATTAGCCCTTACCAAATTAGGCTTTATTATACACCGTTGGAAAGCTTATTAAATTATCTTTCCAACGAAGTGTCACAAGGGGTAGGTTGCTATTTGAAAAAAAAAGTTGGGGGGTGAGGGTGCAAGGGGGTGCAAATTTTAATAACGTTTATTACACCATAATTTGCAAAATTAAAAATAAAAATCGACCTATCCAAGGGTTTTTGTGTTTTACTTGTAACTAAAAAGTTAATCGGGTGACTTAATGCACGCACTGTAGAATCTATAATTTATTTGAGGCGTATATATATTTACAGTATTACTAATTTGAGCCATTTCGCCTCAATGACTTTTTATATCAATAAAAAATCTAAAACAAAAAATAAAATTAAAATATTCTTATCAGGCGCACCTATTTCTAGATGCGCTGGTAAGGTATTGCGTTTAAAATAATACTTATCAGCTATATCTTCTTTACCTAAAAAATATTATTAGTCAAAACCTTACCAAAGTTTAAAATTTTTGCCTAAATAAAGAATTTTTAATAAAATTCTTGACAAATCGTTAAAATAATTAAAAAAGAACGAAAAAATGAATAAAAGTTAACTTCTAACTTTTCGGGATCTAATCTGATCCCGTTTTTAAAGAAAATTATTAGTTTTTGAAAGAATTTGTTCTATGTTTGGCTTTATCAATCAAAATATGACGAATGTCAAAATGTGTCATTTCGAGGTAATTGAAACAAAGACACCTGTAACATACTACATGCTAAACTGAAAATGTAGAAATTCACTTAAATATTTCCACAACAAATTTAAACCATAAATATGACGTTTTTTTAATTAAATACTTAAGTGTTTGACAAATATTCACCGCAAAAAGTAAACTGATTATTCAGTTACAAATTGATAGGACATCGGAAGTTATTATCCTATATAATTGTAAATTAATTTTTGTTAAAAATACGCAAAATTTTATGTCGATACTTAAAAAAAAAGTACGTGACTATAATTATAGTATTCTTAAAAAAAATTAAAGTAGGTACATTTGTATAGTATCATAACTTCCTATCCATTTGTAACTAAATATTTAGTTACAAATGGATAGAACGTTATGATCCTATATAAATGTACTTTAATTTTTGTTAAAAACACTGTAGTTCTAAAGTCAAGTACTTTAATATTTAAGGGCCGACTAGAAATGTTACGTGTTTTTAACAAAAAATTAAATTACAATTGTATAGGACAATAACTTTTTTTTTCCTATCCATTTGTAACTTTTATAGTGTATATTTTTAGAATAGAGGAAAGTCACCTAATTTCGGATACCTTTTACAATGTATTCAATATTTAATACTCGGTATTACTTTTTGATATTTTTTTTATAT
This sequence comes from Brachypterus glaber, assembly GCA_958510825.1. Lineage (NCBI taxonomy): Eukaryota > Metazoa > Arthropoda > Insecta > Coleoptera > Kateretidae > Brachypterus > Brachypterus glaber. The sequence continues at coordinate 8,270,953 of OY294052.1, forward strand.
AACCTGATACAACTTATTATAGCGAACCATGATTTATTATAAAAGCAATTTTATTACAGTTTATTTTTTCCAAAAAACACGGTTAAAAAAAATCAGCGCATTTTTGTGCATTTGAAAAAGGGCTCCTAATTTCGGACATATCCGAAAAAAATTTTTCAAGAGTAGATCCTGATCCCATTGCTTATGTTTCTTGTTATTCCTTCACATTTAAGACGTAATTTAATCATTAAGCGATTTTCTACGAAATACTATAGGAACTATAATTTTAGATTCCCAATTTCGAATATCTTAGTATCTTAGGTAATTTTCGTTTTTTCAAAATTGTGTATCTTAGTTTGATGTATCATTATAAAAATAATAATTAATGATTGTTTATCCTGAATAATAATTACCTTGCGGATATCCGAAATTGGGAATCAATTGCACAAAAATGGTCTATCCAAAATTAGGCAACTTTCTGCTTTTTAGATTAGAAATTTGTAGAATGTTTACGTTTTCAAATTGCTTAATTATGAATAGTGGATCAACTTAACTAACATCATAACTTACCCAAGACAGAATCACGAACTTTTATAACGATTATTCATAAAATAAACAAGCATAATAATGCAACTGAGCACAAAACTGCCATTTGCAATATAAACGATTTGTGCTGCCATTTAAAGGGGACAAGCTCTACCGTTATCATATTACAGGACAGATTTAGTTTGACTTTTGGCTTTGCATAAAAGTAGGTTTCTGTTTACCTTTGCAGACAGTATCTTAAATACACTACTATCCGAAATTTGGAAACCATCCGAAATTAGGCGCATTTCCTCCACTATTACTTATAGCAGTTAAATAGGGATTTGAAATTTGGTTATACTGTCTAACTTACTGTGTAATTTTGTAACTTACATAAAAGGTCAAACAGGGATTTTAATAAAGAAGCTATGTACAAAATTACCATAACGTGTTATTAATTAAATATATGGTTTGTTTCTAAGAAATGTTAAACAAGACACCCCGTATAATTGACATAAAAGTAGCATATGTTTGCTATATCAGCGCTATTATTATAAATTACAAGAAAAAAATAAACAATTATAAATTATTGGTTAAAATATCGTAAATCAATACATTATATGTATATACATATTTTATTCAATGAGATAAAATAGAGTATGTATCTATTATACCACGTTTTTCTAATTTAAAAATAGATTTAATATTCTCCTATTTTAAAAATGTTTTTAGCATACATACAGGTTGATTTAAAAAATAGGACAACATTCTATGCATTGCTTCTACAACAAAGTAGGCGTGAAAAATGTTGGAGTAACATAGTTCCAGAAATGGGGTCTAAAAGGAGGAGCCAGAATTTTTATTTTTGTTTGATATCAATTGGAGGAAATCCTGGTGGATATCTCATCTTTACCAAACGTGGGACCTTTTTTTAGGTAATTTTAAAGATTTTTTGAGGTAATCTTGAAGGAAATTATGAGGTACTTTCTAGAAGAAATTCAGGTGTGTGTGTGTGAATTTTCAGCCGTTTACGCCTCAGATTAAGCTATATACTAGTAGACGAATTACGTTTCTCTTCCTATTCTATACTATGTTGTCAATTATGCTACCCTTTTTAAAAAACAAAAAATGCAAAATTAAAAAAAACACGTTTTTCTGTAATATAAAACATAAAAAGCACGTAAAGGGGTATCATCCTTGGATTTGATGAAAATACACCCCCACAAAGAGGTTTAAACTACCCCCAAAAAAAGTAGTAAATCATAAAGTATCTCAAGAAAAATCGAGTTAAAGGGATCCAGTCAGTTATGTTTAATAAAATGTCAGAAAGTTTGGTATAAAATTCAATTCAAGTACCCCTAGTTAACCCTTTGTTTAAGGGGATATTTAGCTCCTAGAACAATAAATCTTGCTTTTTTCACAAGTTCATGAGCAGGCAAAAATTTTGAGCACTTATACGCTAAATTTTATAAATTCCAATCGAAGTTACAGATGTTTGAAAAAGAGGCTAAAAAACCTCTTTTTTGCGGTCACCCTTTCAGTTGAATTGCGATGACTACTACTTTAATTTAAATCTTGTTCAACTTTACCTAAATTATTTACTTTTCGTGACACTCTATTTTGATCAAATATTTACCTAAAACAACATAAAATTTTAGCTATTTTGTTTGTTTTAAATTTGAATAATTTAATTTTATCATTTTATTCTATTTTGGGCCAGCAACCAGTTCTGTATCTATGGACATTTATGCATATATGTGAAATAAAAAAATTACATCATGACTATATTTGGAAGAGATTTTGCAAAGCAAAGGTTTTAGCATGCATAAATAATTTCTAGTATTTTTACGAGTTCTTTCCTAGAATATAAGGTGTGTTTAAAAAAAAATGTATACACAAAGAAAAAATTAATATCAATTAAATCAGTTTGTTTGGTCAAAAGCTGGTGAATATTTTCAACGGCTTATTTTCCCCGGGCTGAATTTTGCATATTGTCTTGTTTCTTTCTCAATATCGTACCTCAAAAAAAATCGATTTTCGTTTCCTTAAACTAATGAAGTATACAGGGTTATTTAGAAATAGAAATTTATGAGGTGATTCTACTTTAAAAAATATGAAAAAAAGTTTCTATAAAGGTTGGTCCGGAAATGAGCCCTAAATGAGCTGGGGCCCTTCGAAGATGGACATATTGAATGCGGAACAAAAACAGCACCAATCAAATTTTATTTTTTTAGGGCGATTCTTCATTTAAAACTAAGCAAAAATGTAATCTTCACCAAAACACCTAAATTTAATATTAAAGAAGTAATAGCCTTTTAAAAAGTAACTTTTTTAGTGGCACAAAATGTTACTTCCTCTTAACTGCATTTTTTTTAACGGTTGCTCCTACAGTGTTACACTATATGACATTTTTTATGTATTTTAACTCAGGAAATTTATATTTTTTACCAAAAATCCAAAAAAAAAAAAAACATAAAAAAGCTTGGGGCAAAAATGTGTTAAGCCTCACATATTTTGTCCGTCTAGGCACGCCTCTGGATAAATTCAAAAAAATAAATTAACATAAACTTATTGCCCTTATTAATACTAGTATACAAGCAAAAGCTCGTCGCTCTAGCTCAAAGGGTACAAAAGTTATTAATTACAAACATTATTTTTATTGAAATTTTAAAGAGCCGTAGCTCCCTTAGGACTTTTTTCCGGACCAACCTTTATAGGAACTTTTTTTCATATTTTTTAACATAGAAACACCTCTTAAATTTCTCGAACTTATTTCTGATTAACCCTGTATATAATCTACAGGGTACATGATGAGGTATTAACTAATTAACTACTCCAGTTAGTTAATAAGTAACTTTGTATTCGACTAATAAATTAGAGTTTGTATAAGTTAACAAGACGATACTGTCTGATTTTTTCCAATACCTTAAGAATGCGAGGAATGCAAGGTCGCCTATAGAACACACACAATTTTTCGAAAAACATCTTCCCCTAACTTCATTCCCCGGGTGCCAATTTTAACAGTATTTTAAAGTACATTCTTGATAAGCTATTTCTAAATCTCCAGGTTCCGGATCCTATTCCTTTAGGTGCTTGAAGCTCAAAAATTGTGCTTTAATGAGGTACCTTAAAAACTTATTTTTAACTTCAAGAGTCATATACATTACATATATTATATTCAGGTTAATGAATAGCAAAACATTATTATAACAAAAATCACTAATTTTTTTAAAGAATATCGTTTTTTGTGTGTAAAGTGTATTTTGAAACAAGATGTATACGCAAATTAATTTATGTCAAGAGGTGTATGAAGAAAGAATATTTATAATAATACGTAAATTTAAAAATATGAATAATATTCTAATCATAAGAACTTTGCCGTTATTTTAATTACAGAGGTCAACAGCCAAATTGTACAATTAACAAATAAAAAAAAAACATTTTTTTTTTAAGTTTTGCAAGCTATTACGCTTTTGTTTAACCCCTGCAAAAAACTCTAGTCTGTTTAAAAAATGCCATGCACTAAAGGGATAGACTGTATATTTAAGCTTTCTTAAGTTATAGACAAGATTTCTACACTGTAATAAGTAACCTAAATATTCGCTGGAGATACCGGCAACCGGTAAATGGTAACCCAGAAGCTATGCTCTCCAATGCAAATCTAGTAAACAGCCTAGTAAGCCTGATAAAGGAAACGAAGCTGTTTGACTAGCAAGAGACCCAAGAATAACACAATAGGTCCGCAGGTGGCCGCAGTGTTTGAGGTACGAATCCTCATCTTGTTTCTCTTTATCAATCAATCAATCAACCTAAATATTCAGTTACAAATAGATAGGAAATCTGAAGTTATTATCTTATAAAAGTGTACTTTAATTTTTGTTAAAAACACGCAACATTTTAGGTCCGTCCTTGTATATTAAAGTACGTACTTTAGAACTATAGTGTTTTTAACAAAAATTAAAGTATATTTGTATAGGATGATTACTATCCGTTTGTAACTGAATATTCAGTTGAATTTTACAATGTAGATGGGTGACCGACAAACTAAATATAGGGCGGATGGACAGACATTTTTTTTAAGAGGAAATCAGCAATAAAATTAATTTATTTGACTTTTAACTGCTAAGAAATGGGAAGTAAAAGTGTATAGAAAAGTTATTGCTAATATTAGAAACCTTTTGTGTCTAGATACCACCCATTGCAATAAAAGAACACTTAGAACGTGTTAAAATTAATTACTAAACCAGAATATTGAAATTTTACCCATAAAAATCCAGTTTTATAGCCAGAATTTACATGTTGAAATAAATACGTAGAAAATAAAATGACTTTATATCTGTAAACAATAAGTTTGCAGACATAAATAAATGTTTTAAAGGTTTATTGAACACGTTTCTCAAATATAAAATATTTGATGTTTATAGGATATGGTTTTAATATGAAGACTAAAATAGAAAAACGATATTTGTTCTTTTTTAAAACTGAAATGAATAAAATAGTTCGGTTTATAAATATTAAAATGTTATATTTTATATTCCTGGATAGCTTAGTGGGTTAGGGCTTCTAAGTATGTTAGAAAGTCTTGAGTTTGAATCCCAGTAAGGCAACGAGGGACAATAATAAACAATAATAGACAATAATAGACAATAATAGACAATAATGCAATAATATACAATAATAGAAAATAATAGACAATAATAGACAATAGTAGACAATAATAGAAAATAATAGACAATAATAGATTATTGTCTATTGTACGTTAGAAGGTCTTGAGTTAGAATCCCAGTAAGGCAACGAGGGACAATAATAAACAATAATAGACAATAATAGACAATAATGCAATAATAGAAAATAATAGACAATAATAGACAACAGTAGACAATAATAGAAAATAATAGACAACAATAGGCAATAGAAGACAATAATAGAAAATAATAGACAATAATAGACAATAGAAGAGAATAATAGACAACAATAGATTATTGTCTATTGTACGTTAATAGACAATAATGCAATAATATACAAGATAATAGTAGACAATAATAGACAATAATAGAATACAATAGACAATAATACATTGATAGACAATAATAGATGATAATAGACAATAATAGACATTGATTGACAATAATAGACATTAAAACAATAATACACAACAATAGACAAAAATAGGCAAACATTAAAAGTATTAAGGCATGCATATGTTTATGTGATGGCGTCAGTTCGAAACCTATCCTATACATTCAATTGTTATAATAATATGCAACAACAATTATTGCAAAATTAAGTTTGTACCAATATATATGGGAGGATTGATGTAATGATCTACCGCGTCTGTACATGACAAGTCTAGTAGCCAACTAGAGTGAGTTCGATTCTCAGTGGCGCCGATTTGCCTTTTCAGTTAATTAATAATTGAAATTTGGCGAAGACGTAAGTGTAGCGGACACTCCCTATAAAAACTGGTTCGAAAGTAAGTGGTTCCCTCTACTACTAGCCCACACAAGTCCTGAACTTAGGGGATACTTAATTAAGTAGGATAATACGAGGTTAAACAAACATGTAATGTAATTTAATTGCTATGTTTTCCAGTATTTTCGTTTTATCTAAACTTTCAAATTAATTTTCTCACGAATTAACTAAAATAATATTTATCCTTTTTATACTGTAGTCTTCATATATTATTGAATCGTTGGCCAGTAACCAAAGTAGCCAATAGTTTTAAAAATCTTGCATAGTTATGGTTATAGCGGTCGTGAAATCGTGGGTTCAAGTGCCATTAACGGAAGTTGCTTTTTCAAATATTTCTATTAATTGTACGATATGACTCCCGATAGGCCATACGTTATGGTCTATAACGTAGTACCTGGTCGCTTTAGTAGTAGTAAGGTCAGGTTTTAGGTCTAAAGTTGTATTAATGGTGCAGGTCGCTTGCAAAACAACTTTACACTACCATATTTCACAAACGCTTTGACACAGAAACCTGAATATTTGACCAAGTTTTTTTGCAATGTTGAAAACCCTTGATCCAAAATTTAAGTCTTTATGTCAAAGAGTTCTTGAAATATCGTAGTGTAAAGTTATTTTGCAAGCTACCTTCATCATTAATACGACTGTAGCAACTTAGACAATGGAAATACACTTAAAATGATAAGGCTTACTATGGTCCGGGCGATACCCCAAAATTGCATTAATTCGGCTTTTTGCGCTACAGGTATAAAAATTTGTGTAGGGAGGTATTTTAAAATGCTAAAACCGAATATGGCATTAAAAGTTAAAAATTCAAAATGGCGTGACCAATATAGCCTCTATAATAGTTAATTAAGTTAAGTTTTACTTTAAATTGGAATGTGCTTTTTTGGGTTGATTAAATTCAGTTTGAAAATAAGAATAAAGAATATAAAATGGCGTATTCAAAATGGCATCAATAATTATTATCAATTATTTAAATACCAAATTTCATGTTTCTGCGACCTCCCGTCGATACGACTTTGACAGGTCGGCTATCTTGTTTTTTGGTTTTGTTGATTTTTGTTTTTCTACGACCTCTAGTTCAAAAAATGTCACTTTAAAATGTCTGCCATCTTGTTTTTTGATTTTGTTGATTTTAGTTTGTCATTATACCCCTACATACTAAATTTCGAGTTCTTACGGCATCCAGTTCAAAAAATGTAAGATAAATGCTTAGTCCATTTTTTTTAATATTCAGGTGTGCTACATTTTACTTATTTTTTTTTCTTAAAAGCATGATTTTTGGAATAGAATACAAGGATTAAGTTATAAAGGGTGAATCAGTACTCACCTTAAAAAAATTACATATGTACTTATACAGCAATAAAAAGAAATTGAGCAAAATTCAACCGTTCTAAATTAAGACCTAAAATTAAAAGTAGGATTATAATAAAGAAAAACACTTAAGAAATTTAGAAAATTATTACAATAAAGTTAAAAAATCTATAGTCTTCCAGTAATATAACAGTTTACATCTGCATACCTTTAACTACTGGTATGTTTCCATAGAAACCAATTGGGCGATTTACCCACTATTATAGGTAATTTTAACAGCTTCTGGGATTGGTGGAAACAAAACGTTCTTATCTCAAAATTTCATACATACACCCCCTTCTGAAATTTTGCTCAATTTCTTTTTATTGCTTTATAAGTACATATGTAATTTTTTTAACGTGAATTATGTTAAACCCTGTATTTAAATATTTTAATCTACAAATAAAAAAAATATAAATATATTTAAATATTTATATTATAAAATAGTTATTTAATTATTGTAGGTAAATGCCATATAGGTTGCCAAACTTTGAATGTAATTTTCTGGTTTGTAAAAAAACTCGGATTTTTTGGCAGGTTTTAATGCGTCACTTTATTATATCGCTAACGTTTCTCCCCTCTTTGGGGGCTTTATCAAAGCTGAAAGATAACAACTATTGTTAATAACAATAATAATGATAATATATAACAAAAATATTTTTTGCCTGTATTGAATCCCATTTTCAGGTAAAATATGTAAATTTTCTTACCTAAAAATTATGTGAGCGTAGTTATATATATTATAAACTTGAACATTATGGAAAAGGAACCTTTTACAACATAAAAATAAATAAATATTACATTACAATATAAAAATTGGTTTTGACACCATGTCGAAAAATTTTTAGGTTAAAAGCGTCGTTCGCAGTAAAAAACATGTAACATTTTTGTGGGTCGAACCCAGCATTAGTCAATTCTCGGTGGTAACATCGGTCAAAAGGTGTGGTATACGTACTGTAACTACGCTCACATAATTTTTAGGTAAGAAAATTTACATATTTTACCTGAAAATGGGATTCAATACAGGCAAAAAATATTTTTGTTATATATTATCATTATTATTGTTATTAACAATAGTTGTTATCTTTCAGCTTTGATAAATCCCCCAAAGAGGGGAGAAACGTTAGCGTTATTTAATTATTATATTAGTATTTAACTTTCAAAGTGTTTTTACGTTTACAAAAACCACTATAATTTTATAGCTTGTATTAAATATAAATTATTACTGCTTTTTTCAATGCCAATTATAAATGTGTTTCGCAGTAGACTAATAGCAGCCACATATACTTTTTTTAAACAGGTTTTTGAAAACCCGTAAAAGTGATTATCTGCATGGTGTCAATTAAATCAAATATAAATGTAAAGAAGGAGGTAAACATATTAATCATATATTTATCCTTAATTAATTTGATTAACTGCAATATCTTAATCCTTTTTTTTGTTAAAAAACCACGAATAGTTCTTTTTATGTCCGATTTTGCATGTTTTGCTAGAATATTAGGGAAACATGCAAAACTGTCATTCCTCAGTAGCAAACTTTAAGTAAGTAGTATAACTAAAGTTTATTTTTTTAAGGTAAAGTATTTTAAACCTTCCCGCTTGTAAACAATCTCCAAATTACCATAGCAACGTAAGATACGCATGCGTCGTAAGCAAAATGACTAGGCCCAATTAACGAAAACAAAACAATGGTTTATTCCTCTAAATTATTGGAATAAAAGTATGGGTCACATGATGCATTATTTGAAAGGTATTTTTATTTTCATTAAATTTAATTTTTAGATTTTAAAATCGGATAAGCCGTTCCGAAGATATCCTATATTTTTTTTATGCCGAGGCGTAGCCTAGGCCAAGTTAGCATCTCGAGAGTTGGCAATGTAATTTTCTTATGTGGTTAGAACAAAATTTTATTCACATTTCATAAATAAATAACACATTACCTCGTAAAGTTCACTATTTTAAATCATCTTCTACATTAATTTTGCAGATTTCTAACGTCACTATAAATTTCATCTAAATAATAATTTAAATAAGTGGCTCGATGTTATTTCCTATTATCAGTCTTGGTATGAACCATACAATATATAAATAATATTATTTCTTATTGTTTTTTGTATAAATAAACAAAAATGTTAGGTTATGTTATTCGCAAACTTCAACTGTTTACACACAAGGCGATAGTTACGCCATCTATGAGGTATAACCAAAAGATAAAAAACAGGTTAGATATGAATTCATATCTAACCTTGGTTAAAAATGAAAAGCTTTTTTAACTTTAAAAGAAGTAACCAAAAATGAAATGAAAGGTTTTTTATTTTGTAGAGCTGCTATATCTGTCAACTTTCTATTTATGTCATCAACAATGTTTTCTGGTTTTCATTTTATTTAAATGTTTATGAAAATTAAACAAAGATGTAACTTGTTGAAAGATAAAAATATAGTCCAATTAGTGTTTGATAAATTGCCATTTTTTAAGACAAATAAATCATGCATTTCAGTAGTTCTATGCATATATGACAACGTACTTTTTAAACAGAAATACCTGTTCTAAATATAATCTGGGGTTGTTTTTAATGATGTAGACATGTAAACACTTATTCACCAGATCTCCGTCTATTATAGCTTGTAAGGAAGTTGTAAAAGCAACTGGATGTCTGGCAAATCTTAAAAGATATCTGGTATATAAAACAAAACAAAAACAGGAAAAAAAAATGCTGAATTAATACTAGTTTCCGGTGTGTAAAACATAAAAAATTTCCTCTTTAAAATTTTATATTAGGATTTTTTTTATTTGACAGTAGCCTTTAACACTAATTAAATATATCAATATAATATAATACTGATTATAATCAAATATAAATATTGATTATAATCAAATATGGAGTTAATAATTTCAAGAATATAAAATTTACTGCATAGTTAAAAGTTTTTATAACTTTGTATTCTCATCAAAATCAATGAAGCACCAGCCAAAAGCTTATTCGGGGCTCTCGATGACTATGTACTTACACCAAATATAAATAAATAAATTCGTTTAGATAAACTTATTTTTATATTTTTTGATGTAGTCTGTGAACCTTCAAGGATGGTCGCGAGTTCTGGAACACCCTGTATATGTATATATAATTAATTTATCATTGCAAAATTGAAAGACGCACCACAGGACCTATTAGAGCTTAGACATCGATAAATAAAAATTCCAAAGGGTATGCATATTTTTTCAAATGAACATAAGATGAAACAGGTTTTTGCACTTAATCAAAATTTTTAAACATTAAATTTGCTTAAGATAAATTAATTTTATGATAATCAAGATTAAACAGAATTTAATATGTTGCCCCTTTTAAAAATTATTTAATACATAGGAATTCTTGAAGATATTAATATTTATTAAGTATTTACAAATTATATAAATTTATTTGGTATAATTAATAATTTAATTAATTAAATTTAAAATAATACACTGCCGCACATTAAATACCGGACACCTAAAAAATTGACATTTTTTAAATTCAAATATTTCGAAAACTAATTAATGGATTTGACTAATTCTTTTTTAGTTTTAAAGCTTAAACATGCTTTACTTTTGTTTGTTTAGGGAATGATTAAATTTTTTTTTTCGTATTAACAGCAACAAATAATGTACTATGTTTCTTACCCCATCTTCTAGAACTTGCATGGTGAAAGAAATAGGTCGATCTTATCTTGACCATTTTTCTATAATTAACTTTTTGTCTTGTCTAGACGATTAACTTCTGATTTCGTGTTGTAAAAATCTTGATTTTCAAAGCGCTAAACACGTTGCAAGATTAGTTAACTACTAGTAGTTAGTACTAAGTTTTAAAAACATCCCCGAAGTAGGCTAAACAAATTTTTATTTAATGACATTAATTCTTCATATGCTGCGTTTAGGAAACTTTCTTAAAACTTTTAAGTGGTAGCTTTTAAAAAGTACGAAAGCTTAACCACTAGTCGAGTCTCGATTCTTAAACAAGTCACGTACTTTAGAACTTAAGGATGGCCATGAAATGTTACGTGTTTTTAACAAAAAATAGAGTACAATTGTTTAGGATAATAACTTCCGATTTGCTATCCATTTGAAACTGAATATTCAGTTTATTTTTTATAGTGTAGGGATGAAGAGCTGACTCAAGCTAGTCTTAGGACTGCTAACTTGATAATAATTTAATTCATAGGTTATGGTCCATTAAATAATATTTCCAAACTTATGACTTCTACTGTATATGAATAATGTAAGCATTTGATGCATAACCTGAGGTATAACATGGTAGATTTAGTTCTCGATACAAATATGTAAGAAGCTATCTGAATTTAGAATTGTCATAATATTTATAGATCGCATACGTGATATGAATATGATATTGATTTTTTATGTATCTAGTAGTCAATATATGATAGATATTCTAGTTTAATATATTAATAGTTGAAATATAATATATTATATGAATTATTTATTTAACTGGTCTTAAGAAGAATAGAGGGCGTAACAAGGATGGATAAAATCAACAACGAAGAAATAAGAAAAAGACTAGGTGTACTTCCAGTTTTAGACAGGATAGAAGAGAGGCAACTTAGTTTGGACATCTTTTCCGAATGGACAAAGAAAACTTGGTAAAGGAAATTTGGACAGCTGGATGGGATGCGAAAAATACAACTGAGAGACCTGGAATCAGGAAATACAAGGCATACTTCATGGAGGGATGCAAACAAACTGGCGAAGGATTTTAGCCCTCTGTCGTTCTAAAAGTATGGGAAATAAAAATATTGTGAGAAAAAATTTGGATTGGGCGACTTAAGATTAGTTAAAAAATACCCAGCTTAGATTATGGAAACTTAAAACTCATAGGTAAAATAAATAGGGAGACTGGGGAAAAAAATATTAAAAAAAAGTGGATCCTGTGACACATCTAAGTAGGGGTGGGGGTGAGGAGAGGGGTTGCATAATGGAACAAGCTTAGTGCCACGAACCCATGCTAAAATAAGTCAAAAAGCTTCACTAGGTGGTCAAAAATTAACTAGAAATATGTTACGTAATACGGTACTTATATAATAAAGTAACATTTTTATGATGTAGAATCATTAAAAACCGACAAAAAATACGCAATATTTTTTTTATAAATTATTTTTAAATTAGTATTACCTGTACTAAAATCTAAAAAGTAACACATGTATGATTTTTTTAATGTATAGACTTCCTATCAACAGGATTAACTCTTGATTTGCGCTGGCAAGTCACTTAATGTTCGTTTAGGGTCAGCGTTTATTGTTATAAATGTAAAGGGTATTTCTGGTTCATCAGGTAAATTTTTAGGCTCGATTCATTTAAAAAAAATCTCTTAAGTTAATTGTGCTTTTTCATAAAATTAAATAAAAAAATTAAATTAAGAAGCTAAATATTATTCTAGTTAATGGATTCGTTACCCAAGAAATTATTTAAATACATCTCAAGTTGTTTTTATCACACATAATAATCTGAAAGCATTAGCAATGTAAACAAAACGTAAGGAACAAACAAGAGATGCACATAATATAATAACTTTTTAAAAGAAGGCGTCATAATGTTAAAACAAAAGAATTTTCGTATTGTCGTACCCACATATAAATCCTATGCAAATAATGAGCCTATTGTAATTATTTTAATTTTGATAAGATAAAATATGATAAAAATTAAATATTTGATATAGAACTAAGAATGTAAGATAATGTTTTGTCGTGATTTTCCTATCAGAAAAGTTAAAAAAAAAACAGTAAGTTAGTCTAGGACTTACTCTGTAGGAAGTCCTTAAATAATTTAATAATTTATAATAGTAATCTTTATAATTATTGTCATTTGTTTAAATACAGAGAAATATAATGTTTCTTTATTTAATTGATAATTGACACTTAATTTTAGTAATTTTTCTAGAATAAAAAGGATGTTGGATTCAGCTTTTTTGTTAGTTTGACAATAATCCATGGCCTAACCTCATTGTTTTAGTAAACTTGTCAAAAACAGTGCTACCACCTACTAGTGGGATATTTAGTTTTGTTGTCAATTTGACAGTAATCGATAACCTAACCCCATTTTTTAGTAAACTTGTCAAAAAAGAGTGGTACCAACTACTAACAAGACCTGTGTTTACTAATAGTAATAGTAATAGCCTATTGGGGCTAATTGTTTACACAAGTCAAAATGTCACACAGATAAAATCTAGACACTATCAAAAGGTAACTATTTAAGATTGTTCTTAATAATCTAAGCTCTCTAGCTCAATTTGTTTTTGAGTTATCTTTTGTTCATAAAATATAGTCAGACACATCGTTCCTATACTGTAGGCCATATAGGCACTTAAAAATATAAATAGTAGCTATCATACCTATTAAAACCCCAACATAATGATTTTATAATCCATTAAAACTTGAACGTTTAAACACAAAAACACTATAAACCCGAATATAACCCATTTATAAATCACATAGTTTTCATTCACTGAGGTTTCCGTTTTGGTAGCGTCGCGACGTCTTAGGAACGTGGGGCGCGCGATTTTCAGACGGTGGAGAGTTGCAGATGCCTTCTCCGAAGCTAACAAAGTCACTGACTCTCACCGACGGTGCTCTGCGACTTTGCAAGAGACGATCATACAACGCCAAACAGCCAACGAATGACTATAGAAAATGAAACGTTTATTTCTAAAAGGACGTTTCTTATCAGTTGTTCAGGGTCAAAGGTATTACTGTTGATTAAAGGTGTATAAAACCGCACGATAAAAGGTTTCGATCAGTCTTAGTAAGTTTTGGGTATCTCACCCAAAAAGAAAGCTTACCGTATGATGGGGTACTTTATATCTACTCCTTATTCGAGCACTGGATATGCAGGTTTGTTAGGGTAGGTAGGTAGTTTACAAACTACATAAAAAAGAGTACGGAAGTACGTCATCAAGAGGATAAGTTAAACATAATTTTTAATTTTTATTGTTATTCTATTTGTCATGAAATTTTAACAATAATAGAAAATAATTTATAACAGTTTGCATTTATTTTCTCAATATTTTCGAATAAACTCTAAGAAGATGAATTAACTTTAAAATTATGTAATTTTATATTTGCCGTGTACAGAGCTTCGCATTTTAATAACATTTTGTTGCTTTGGTTAAAGAATTAACCCCCCGTCAGTGTTGTGGGGTATGACATAGCCCAACCCAGATAACACCAACAAGAAAATAAAAATAATTTTACTTATATTAGATTTTTTCTCTGTATGGTTGTATGGGGATATAACCATTGGAATCACTTAAAAACACTATGCCAAGCCTTTTTAAAAACAAACAATTCAAATGGTGTATTGCTAATTGAAGGCAAGTCTATAGCTGACTGATAAGGACCATTGCTATACGGTTTGCTGCTTTTAACTGATTTTATCACCCCGGACAATTTATTTTTGAATTATAGATGCATGTAATTTGCAAAGCTGATGTTGATTTATTTAAATATGAAGGTTAAGGTTCTGTTATGTCAGGGATAACCAAACAGAGCTCCAGTTTCAAAAAAGGGAACATAATAGATAATATGATACATCATATGAAAAAGAATAAAAAACACAAACAGAACCAAGCACGAGTAACATTTAGGTTAAAATTTTCATGTTAAATTTAAATCCTCTGTTTTTTGCCATGTAATACGATTGTTTTAAAATATATACGTTTGCTTTTTGCACATTAACCTACAAGAGGCATATCGTCGGTCTGGTATTGTTTTGTACCATCTTCAAAAAAAAATAAAATGTTCAGTATGGGCTTTCAAAGTTGTTTTATTGTTTTTTTATTTATTCAATAATGTAAATAATGCGAATAATGTCAATATTTAATTGCAAAAATAATGAAAACCCAACTGCAGATAAAATAAAGCAATTCTTAGCAGTTCAATATGTTAAAATTCTAAAATCTGAAAAAGTGGAAATAAAACAAACCAAAACTAGACCTACGCAGTCAAAACATTTTCTTGGATATATCCACTCAAGATTACTAAATAACGTACTTTAAATTTATAAATGAAAAGGTAGGAAATACTTGTTGATTTAAAAAAAAGGCAATAGATTGTTTACACAAATTATCATATTCTTTACTTTTCCTTAAGATATAATGAGATCTAACAACTAATAATATTAAATAAAATTTTATATGTATATCAAATAAATTTTTTATGAATTTTAGCTACTGTCCTTTCATGCTATAAGTTTGGATTAATCCAAACTGATTTAATAATATTTCATTTAAAATTATTTATACATTTATGGATTTTATTTATAGATTTGTATTGATTTATTCACTAAATAAAAAGCAAGTACATTCCGTTGAGTTAAATAACGGTTACCTTATGTTCCGATACAACTAATCAAAATTCATGTACCTACAATTGAAATAACTACAATCTGTTCATAGCAATTTTGTTTTACAATGATTATGCCATTAGAATTGACAAGCAAAATGACGTCTGCCTAGTGCTTCTCAACAAGATTCATTTAACGATAAATTATTTATAAACAATAAAAACAGTTGATCATTTGTAAACTCATCAAAAAACCTATGTTTTAAAATGTGTGACTTTTCTTAAATCTCTTTTAGATAAAAACTAGTCTTCGAACTACTGTTTTTTTTTTCATCTCAGTTGTAATTGAACTCGAAGCAGAATCTATCTGAGTATAAATTGGATCAAGGCAGCTATTACTGTTGGTTTAAAAATTACTTATAGTGATACATTTACCCACTGTGCTACTGATAATTTTGAGTTGGTGATATTTAAAATTATATTTTTCTTCAAAAACCTTGTGTTAAATTGATTAAAAATGACTGAAGAAGAATATATGGTTTATACACCTACAAATCTCTCCGAAATTGCAAATGCTACATTAGACAAGTTACCATCGAAATCGCGAAAAGTGTACGAAGGTTTAAGTTTATTTCCAAAAGGTTTATTGGCCTATTTTAATAAAAAAATAATTTATTACTGAATAAATTAAATATACTATTTGTTTTATAATGAATTTAAAACATAAGGAATAAAATTTATTCCGCAGATCATAAAACAAAAACACATCAGCCTTAACTCATATTTTGTCATCTTTTTTAGCTTTTATTATAGATACACTTGAGTTATGTGCGAGTGGGGATAGGCTACTTGCGATCGCTTCTAATCAGTGCTGAATTTGTGATACGTCATGAACGAAAGAACAGCTCGCTTATGCCCGAGATGTGGTAATGCCGCAGTGCAGAAGAGCATCATAGTAATTTGGATATTTGGAAAAAAATTGACTAGAAAAATTGTTTGATTTCCTACATCTCAAATAGGATTACACTAGCTGACAAAATCCAATCAGATATGGCTTAATAGAGGAATAAATTAAAAATAATCTTCTTTAAATTAAAGATTCGGATCTTTCTACTACAAACTGAAATTCTGTTTAATATAAGTACTGACCTCTAAAGCAAAGAAGTCGTATCTGCAAAATACTTCTTTTAAGATATCGCGCATTTCATAAAATTGCATATGCCATCGAAATTGTTAAAGATATTTATGTTTTAATTTGACAAACTACACTGATAGAACACTATCGTAATCAATAGCATAATTAGGTTATAGAATACAACAATAAATAGTTGTATATGCGCCAAACACTATATATTGCATAGAATACAACAACAAGTAAACGCGTTTGGTATTTACAAACGAGTGCAGTTGTTCGATTTAAAACAGAAAATTGTACGTAGTTTATTTTAAATTCACATTTAACATGTATGTGCACATAAAAACTACATAGCACATGTAATTACATGTACATGCTTATCGTTAGGTATGCACATGGAAATATCAACCCAAAATGCCTACTTTCAAAATTTTGGTAAAATCAGCTGATTTTCGACATTTTTATTAATCCTTCATAAAATACAGGCACTATAGTACAACAGTGTTGTTGTAAAATTAAATACTATGAAGTTGGTTAGTAAATATATGGTTTGATTGTATTTAATATAACATTATAATGATATAATGTAAAAATTGTATTATACCTAAAAGTTGACACAACAACATTTTGTATTATTATTTTTAGATTTTTCTACCACTGTAAATTAATAGCCAAATTAGATATCAACTCATTTGGCTCATATCTTGTAAGCGACAAAATGGACTCTTTTCTGATATGAGGTCATCTTTTACCTGTGTTAAGCGAAAAAGTCGTAACTGTAGGATCCGGAATAACAATTGATTTAAATGTTGAATATTTGACATTTGAGTTTAACAAACATATTTTGAAAGTAGATACGACAAAACTTTACTAACTAAATCTTTGCATTTTAGAGAGCTGATACATTTTTCTTTGAAATAGTGGTAGGAAAGGTTCTTATTTTGTTGCCCATAGAAAAACCTGACTAATCGCAAATGCAGATACGACTTATATGTCTAACAGTGCAGCGTAGCTAAGTGGTTGATTTTGTCTTGTCAATATAATAGGGATTCCTCTGCTTATATTACCTGTTGAAGCAGAATAACTTTTACTTTCCGAATTATTATGTTTTACGATATAACGCGATAGTCTTAAGATGTAATGACAACATAGTTGAAGTAAAAAATAAAAAAAAAAACGTATTTTTCTTAAACTGGTTAGAAACAAGTATTAAAGAAAATATATAGACATTTAGATTCAGATTCAATTTCAATTTCTTAAAAGTTGTCAAACGACAGATCACCAAAAATCGAATAACAAAAGTTTTTGGTCTAGGAAAACAATAAAAAACGTGTATAATAGGAACTTAGTATGCCAAAAAGAGTACTTTTCTATCCAAACATAATTCTGTGAAGAAGATGAAAAACAAACCTTGGAACAAATTATAGATTAAGACAAAAATAAAGAATGACTTTTATAAGTCCTTAGCTATAATTCAAGCGTTCACACGACGACAAAAACCTGATCGCTCATTTGCATACCTAATATTTACACAAGAACTGTCAACAACTGTCCTGTAAACAGAAACATCCTATTACAGGTTGAAAAACAGACACAAATTTGTGTTTATTGTATTCATTATTTCTTAAAATGCCTAGGAAATTTCTATGTGAGGCACACAGTGTTCCCAAGCAAAATTTAGTTAAACAAAATTGATAAAGAAAAATAAAAACTTTTTGCAAAAAAACCGACTTCTATGTCTCTAAAAAGTAAAAAATAAAAAATACTTAAGTCGGCGCCAATTACTAACAATTATTTTTTTATTATATTATATTATATAATATATACCAATTTTACAGCAAACAATTATATAATTGTTTGCTGTGAAATTGGCACCGACTTAAGTCTGTTCATTTTTTTGCGAAAATTTTTTATTTTTTACTTTTTAGAGACACAGAACTTGTAGATTTGTAACGTCATCTAAGCTAAATTATAGCTGTCCAACCATCTTGGTAAGCTGCTGACATCACAACGCACTGTTAGTGCGTTGTAACGTCATTATCTTAAAGATACATTTCTAAAAAATAAAAGTAATATTTTTATTTCAGCGCACAAGAGTCCAACCAACCTTATTTTAAACGAAATACTAAAGAAAATCTTTGTTAAACTTTAAACGTTAAGGAATAATCAAATAACGCCTTATGGAAAAATCACAAATATCATTTTCTATTTGTATTTTAATATTACATGTCCAGAGAATCAAGTTTAGCGGAATTTAAAAGATTTTTAATCTGCAGTAATATTTGAGTGAGCCCTTAATCAATTTATCCGGCTTATACGAGTTATTCTACATTTCTCTAAAAATTTGGTTGGTATTAGAACCAAATTAAGCCATTTTTCAGGGAAATTGCGTTAAAACGATTAGATTTATCTTAATTATCCGGCTTACCCTGCATTATCCGAGCGTCAAATTGAAACGGTACCACCTCATGAATGCCCTCTTTAAGTTGCAAAAAGTTTCATCAAGTTCCGTTCATTCCTTCCAAAGGTATGCGGGAACAAACATAAAAAAACAAAGTCACACGTTGAATTGATTCTCCTCCCTTTTGGAAGTCGGCTAAAAGCGGAGATAGGTCCTTATAAAGGATTGTCTGGACATTACAGAACCACTCACAGTGAAATCCCAGAGGTTATATTTCGATTAACATTTCTTCAGAAGGAACCAACATTAAAACAATAGCTTATCTTCTAGTTGATTATAATCAATAATAATTATTATACTTAACTGTTTTTAACTAAGATCTCGAATTCTTTTATAAAATTGAGTTGGATCAAATTGGACTGTTGAGTTCTCGTATAAAATATTAAAAAATATGGTAAAACCTTGCACTTATTTGTACGAAAGTTTCATATATATATTTTTTTTCAATCAAAATATTATACATAGTGTTCTATGGACAAGTGCTTTTAATTAAAATAATAATTAATATTTTAAATATCTTTACTATTTGATGCTTGATTTAATTTTCTAAATTCCACTTATTAAGGAATTTTAATCAATAAAATCGAATAACTGCAAGTTTAAAGCCAAAATAAATACCTTACCATTTAGAGTCAATCGATAAGTTTCACATTATTGAGATTCATATTTGATTGTATATTATTAATATAAATAATAATGCATTTATAGCATTCTCAAAGAATATTTTATATGGATCTTATATTTATTATTTCTGCTTCTCATTTATTATTTTGTGACTTATATACTAACAAAGATTTGTATCTTAAAACCGGGTTTTTCTTTAGATCAAGTTTTTCATATTTTAAAATATAGGTACCAAGAAGGTACAGTGCATTTAAATATTAATATTTTTTTGGGCAAAAACACAAAACAATAATACATAATATTTTTTATTTACAAAAAATGCTCCATGGTATGTGAATAAGTGGGAGCAAAGGTTATTTTAAGCGGACTGTTGGAAACGAGAAATTCCAACCTTGTTGCTTCTGTCCCTTTGATCTTGCGATGAGGCTCTGGGTAGAAGGATTGACACTTATTCATAAGAGTTTGGCACCTTAAAGCGACTATATGTTCTTTTTGGCACGATAAACCGATAATAAATTTCTAATGACAAAAATGGCGTCTGATGCGCGTGAAGTCTATTTTGTAACTGCCGTGTTATCAACTTTTTAGCAAGAAAAATAACTAAAAATAATTATTCAAATTTTTCCTGCTAAATTTTCTAAAACTAATTAACTAAAATCATTTTTATATACTAGAGAATTATACAGTATGGGAAGCATATCTTCGCTTGCTTTTATACCTAAAATAATAAAATTTTAAGTAGCATCTCGAAACCAAAACAAACATTTATCAGGTAAATATTAATTTCAAATACTTCTTCGTTTTAAAATATTTAGACAGTATATTTAGTTTTATGGTGATAGCTTTGCAATAAAAATGGATGAAGGAATCTATCAATTACAACATTTAACTTTTTGAGTGGCAGGGGGTTAACAAATATCCCTACAACATTTTAGACTGCCGCGGTAATGTCGAATAAAAATCCTCAAAATTTGTACCCAGTAAAATGTTATGTTTCTTTTTATAGAACTGCTTTATTACCTGTAAATAGCATATGGTTTTGAATATATGATTCTGGAAAGGGTTATTTAGAAGAAGTGATCAAACGATAGATCACATTTGAATATGTGTTCTTCTAAGTGAGGAGATGATCCTGTTCAAGAGGTTTTTACCATACAAAGTTAGGTTAGATTGAAGTTAAGTTTTCTTCGAAGAAGATTAAATTTAAGATTTAGTGCGTAAAAGAACAATTGCTACAATACCTATGTTTGTAAAGACTGCCGATGGTCGCGACCACATGCTCCAGGGGAAAGGGAAGTAATAAGCAGCTTAGTTGTGTGGAAGTTAGGTTAAGTTAGAATATCAAAAGGAAAGTAGCTAAGATTATGTACGGGCGACAATCAAATCGGCGTTGTCAATTCAAGCGCTATGTATTATGTAGTAGTAAACAAGAGCGAGTCTAATCTCCTTGATAAGCAGTGTATGGCAGGCCGGGTCACAGCTGCCGAGATCGCTTGCTAGTACAGTGCATCTTTATAAATACTCTCACTTCTAACTACCATAGAAATTTTCAAACTGAATGTGTAGGGGTATTCTTAGAGAGTTAAACTACTTGGAAAAACACTAAAAATACTAAGACATTAGAGTTTACTTAAAGATATTTTTTGAGCAAGCTTAAAGGGTAGAATAAAGATAGACAGAGTAGAATACTGCTTCCAAGCAATAAAGGATGTAGGGTCTAGAAATTTTAGGGAAATGAAAGAATATTCTTGGGACTGATCACTTATGATGATTCATATTTTTAAATGAAATAAAAAAGTGGTATTCCCACAACGTTCAAGATTATTAAATAAAAAAGGTGTGCCGTACCGTCCGCAAAAGCACGTCCACGATATGGATTTAGATTAACTATTTGCTAAATTTACATACATTACAAGTAAGATAAACAGAAATAAAACAAAACAGAGCAACACTGTAAATAAAGGATTTTTACAAAACTGAAACACGCAATAACATAGAGTAGGGTGCATAGAAGCATAAAAATAATAGATAACACGCTAAAAAGTCAAGTTTCAATTAAATGCTTTTATTATTCATTTAAAATATTTACGAAAGTAATTTACTTAGAAAATATGAAAGTAAATAAAAGTTAAAATTTAACTATCTATTGTAGTTTGGTATATATTCAAGAGAAAGGCTCATTTATCAATAGGAATTAGTGTAAGTGAAGATTAGAAGAGGGGGAGTGAGACTAGCTCATTGAAGCTGGAGTTGCATTGGTTAAAAATTGGTGAGCACCATTACTGATTGAGAACTTTTTTAATCCTTTTGTGAGTGGTGGTAAATACGTGATCGTGATCTAGAAAATTTGAAATAAGGAGTTTAAGTGATCTTGGTTGTTTTGGATAAAAGACTTGCTATACCAGATGATTTCCGTTTTTAGGAGGGACATGTCGACTCGACATTGTCTCGAAATTGTGGAGATCACTGTGAATTTGGGTGTTCCTCACGAACCAAGGGTCATTAAGGCATATTCTGAGTATTTTGTTTTGGAAGGCCTAAAGTTTCGCTAAAATCGTTTTTATAGGCGTGATTTTATTTAGGGCTCCATAGAGGAGTACTGGCTTTAGGGTTTGGTTGTAGAGAAGAAGTTTGTTTTTGATGAATAGCATAAAAATAATAGATAACACGCTAAAAAGTCGAGTTTCAATTAAATGCTTTTATTATTCATTTAAAATATTTACGAAAGTAATTTACTTAGAAAATATAAAAGTAAATAAAAGTTAAAATTTAACTATCTATTGTAGTCTGGTACATATTCAAGAGAAAGGCTCATTTATCTTAATAGGAATTAGTGTAAGTGAAGATAGGAGAGGGGGAGTGAGACTAGCTCACTGAAGCTGGAGTTGTATTGGTTAAAAATTGGTGAGCACCATTACTGATTGAGAACATTTTTAATCCTTTTGTGAGTGGTGGTAAATACGTGATCGTGATCTAGAAAATTTGAAATAATAATTTGTACTTGGTTGTCTTGGATAAAAGACGTGCTATACCAGATGATTTCCGTTTCTAGGAGGGACATGTCGACTCGACATTGTCTCGAAATTGTGGAGATCACTGTGAATTTGGGTGTTCCTCACGAACCAAGGGTCATTAAGGCATATTATGAGTATTTTGTTTTGGAAGGCCTAAAGTTTGGCTAAAATCGTTTTTATAGTCGTGATTTTATTTCAAGCAAGGGCTCCGTAGAGGAGTACTGGCTTTAGGGTTTGGTTGTAGAGAAGAAGTTTGGACCTTTTAATGGATAGGGTGAAAATTAAACTGAAGAGCAACTTTGTATTTACTGTTACTGCAAACTTACTAAATGGTGGGGGGCGAATACTGAGAGTTAGAAATGTCATTTTCTTATATGGTTAGAACATAATTTTATTCACAAGCATAAATAAATAACA
The DNA here is from genome assembly GCA_958510825.1 of Brachypterus glaber. Taxonomy (NCBI): domain Eukaryota; kingdom Metazoa; phylum Arthropoda; class Insecta; order Coleoptera; family Kateretidae; genus Brachypterus; species Brachypterus glaber. The sequence goes on from OY294052.1 coordinate 8,294,258, forward strand.
CATAACCTTGTAAAATTCACAATTTTAAACACCAGAAAGATTTCTATAAATTTCAACTATTTAAATAACAATTTATAATAAGTGACTCTTGTTATTTCCTATTATTGGTCTTGGTATGAACCATATAATATATAAATAAATATAATTTTTTATTGTTTTTGTTAGAAATAAACAAGAATATTTGGTTACTTTATTCGCAAAACACAGCTCTCTACAGACGAGGAGATTGTTTCGCCATCTATGAGGTATAACCAAAACCGCCAAAACAGATTAGAATCGAATTCATATATAACTTAGGTTAGAAAAGGAAAGCTTTATTAACTCTCAAAGAAAAAGACAAAAAATGATAGATTTTGCAACTTTTTATAAGGCATATAAACAACGTTTTTCTGTATGCTTGTGAATGAAAACTTTTATTGCATTACTGGTTGAGGAGCTTATTTTTTTCTGTGGGTGTAATTTGTTTAAAATTATTGATTGATGGTTATTTCTGTCTTTAATAGTGGCATTCAGAGGTCTCTATGAAGTATTCTCCATGTACCAAGGTTTTGTTAAAGAGGCCTTTAGGCTGCGCGCAGATTGCAGAAGTTCGAGAGTCTGGATTCAAGACTTTCAGAAAACTATTTATTGTCTCAAAAATCGAGACCTGAGATAATCAAGATAAAAGTTCGTTTTTAAACTTTCATAAAACTGAAGTATTGCTTTGGAATTTTAAGAGAATTATAGACATGTTTAATTTTTGGAGAAGAATGTTTAAATGCGATGCATTTTCCAACATGCGGTTGAATTAGGACATCCGCCGTGCATTAAGTCCTGGGTTTTGCCTACAGACAAATATAAATCAATTTTAATTAATTTAAGCAGAAATATTAATTGAACCCAAATTTAATTTATGGATTTAAAAATAAATCTCCACCTCCGTGTGGGAGAAAATTTAAATAATGAAGCAATCTTAAATTCTTAGTAAAAGTTCGGTATATCAATTAGGAATAGGAAAAGAAGCTTGTATTAAAAGAAAATCGTATTTTTTTTAATCTATGTCCTTCTTTTGAGGTTTCCTACAATCAAATATAAATCAATTTTAATTAAATTTTGCAGAAAAGACCTAAAAATCCCTATGGGTCCATACCCATAACCACTTAAGTGATAATAAAGCATATAATGTGAATCCCAATTCTTAGAAATAGTATCGTACAGCAATTAAAAAAAGCAAATATTTTTGCGGGTCAATTTGAAAGGAAGTAGATGCCTCTCACGTACATAAAATAGGCGTATTTGAGCCCATGAAGTCCTTAGTCATCGGTAGTATCAAATTCAGAGCTATTGTGGATAATCCGTAAGAAAATCACACGGCTCACAAAAAAAAATGTCTGTGCTGGGGTTGAGACTCACCTATTCTTATGTATTTTAGGATGCTGAACACGATACTTTCATAAAATAGGCACTTCATGGGGTCATTTTTTTGCTACACTGAAAAAACTGTCTAAAATGCTAAAAATCTCTCAACTGAACACTGTTAAGAATCTCTAAATATAGAAGAATAGGTGGGTCTCAACCCCAGCACAGACAACTTATTTTTTGTGATCCTGTCTTATCATAGTAAAATTGACGATAATATAATATCATGTAAACAATGTGTTTATTTTATATCACTGATTATAATAATAATAATAATAATATAGCTATTTATTTTACTAAAGTATCTTTGTCAGTAACGCCAAGACTTACTACTTAAGATCTACATGTACAAAGGATAGATATCCTTTTTATGTCTGAAAAACTATAATTAGAATGGCTGGGTTTACAGTTTCTTCTAAACTTTAAGCGACAGGTTGGAACCTTTCTGGCGAAAGTACTAAAAACCTTACACATGTTCCTCTTATGGATCACATAATGCCGCCCATGCAGATGCCGACTTTAAGATGGGTCTTGCGGCTGACTGCACCCTACCAAAGGGCACATTTAAATATAGACAGGTTAAATGTGTTTGGTTGGCAACTTTGAGATATTTAGATGTATTGCTACACTTGTCCTAAAAGCCGAACAAATTTTGTTTTTATGAATGTCAAACAGGTACAAGTAAATGGCACAGTGTAACGTTTAAGGCGGTGCCGTGAATTAGCTACAAAAAAATATATGACACAAAAAATTTTGGAGATTTGATCCTCTTTATTTTTATATCAAAAGTTTTTTGTTCTAGGATTCACCGATCTTGAGATATTTTAAAAAGTCTGTTTTCTATGAAAAATAAGTTAAAAAAATGACAGTTCCAAATGAGTTCAATGTCGCAAAATTATTTATTTGCGGCCTTAAACCCTAACTAATAAACCAAAAATCTAAACTCCTTGAATTATTTCCAGATAAAGCCTCTTTTATTAACTTAAAGACTGGACTATAACTAGAAATACGCCGGGTAGTGGTAATCACGGCCTTGTAGACAAACAAATAATTAATGTGGAAACTTACGTGACACAGGAAAATATAGACAGCTACTAAATAAGATGAAGGGTTTTTGGGTAAAACACCCCAATACATAACAGTTTGCCGATCCATAAAAGTCAAACCGAAATGCCACAAAGATTAACCTTATGTGATTTCAGATTGGAAGCTTTTAGAGCAATTAGATACACCTAAGGTTACGGTTAAAAAATCGAGACAAGGGGTGAGTTTGAGAGTTTGTTTTTCTCTATTTTGAAAAAATAAGCACTTACTATAAACCATTTTTTTTATAAAATTAATAGTATACACTACATACATAAACATTATATCTTTATTGACAAAAAACATATATTTGTACATATTTTGTTTTTTTGTTGTTAATTATATTCAATACGTTAAAATCTTGTCTTAAAAGAAAACAAGCCGTGAAGATATGTAATACTACGCTTTCCATTATATACTGTTCACAGTAAATGGTATACTGGATTTTCCTCAATACAAGAAAAGGTTAAATAAAAAAATAAAAAAAGGATATTTAAAAAAAATCTTTTTACGAAAATAAGTAATAAAATTTAAAAAAAAATGAAAAACAAAATTGAAAATAATAGTTTTTTAATTTTTTATTTTTGGGGGGATTATTTTCAAAAACAATAGGGATCTTCCCCTCATAAAACTTAATTTTTCCTAAAAAAAATCGAGTCGATCGGACATTTTCAGTTTCTTATTTTTTTATGAAACACATTTGTATCCAAGAATTTTTTTTGTCTAGGGCGTTTCTTGGCGATTTTGGGAAATTCGAAACTACCGTATAATACTATTCTAACGCTTGCTCTGTAAATAGTATAATAATAGTTTTTTAGGTAAGTTTGTTTTCTTAAAATGTATATATGTATAGATATTTATTTGCTATTAATTTGGATTATTTTCAAATATAATATGAAAGGATAAAAGAAAACAATATTATTAACTTAAGATACGTCTTTATTTGTACGAAATCATTTTGTTAAATTGTAGTGAATTCTGTAGAACTAACACGACAGTATGTCACAATAGTTGAAGATAAACTAAAAAAATAATTATTTAAATTATTTTTTTTTGGCTTAAGTATTAAAATTATAATATCTGGTAATATAATGTCGAAACTTTTAGAATTTTATTTTGGTCAAAATTAAAAGTAAAAAGCTGGAAGAAAATCGTATAAACAAGTTGAACGAAATGCAACCAGTATGGGAATTTGCAAGATGAAGATAGCTACAACGAATAGCAATCAGCTTCAAAAATTCAAAATTTTAAGTCCTGTCAACTGAACTTTTTGGATATTTGTTTTTAGTCAAAATTAATGGAGAGCCCCTAGCACAAGCAATGAAGCTTATTTGGGGCTCTCCATGACTTTGTAGTATATTAAAAATAAATAAATAAATAAATAAAAAAATATACTGTTGCGTATAGTTAAAGTCAACATTCACTTGGCTCATTTAGATTATGATATTTTTATGCGTGTATGAAAATTTCATGATGGAATAATTTCCACCAATGTGAAGAGTTTTTATTTAAATTTTTACCTTTAATCAAAATGGCTTCTTTTGTTCCGTAATTGGTATTTTGTTATTCTAATAAATCTGCATTTAAATAAAATTATACAATATCACGGTTCGCCGTAGCTCATTTTTAGTCCGACTTTGGAAAACACTTAGTTTTTTTTAAATTTTATTTACTTATAGTGTATATATCAATTTAAAACCAAAAATAAAATAATCAATAGGGCGAACCATTTTTTTAATCGCAAAAAAGGGTCATGTGACCTCTATAAATTTTTAATAAATATGTCAATTTGAACAAAAGTTACATCCTCTTACTTAATAATTAAAAACAACTGTTTAATATAAAATTATGCAAAAATTAAAAATTAAAAGTAAATTATAAAAAACTTTAAAATATAAATAGAACATATAAATAGGCTATAACCGATACGGTTGAATGTCGGGGTGTATCTACCGAAGGGTAGGTACAACCTTTAAAAAAAAACTTATTTATTTAGTTACGGAGGCCACGTGACTCTTTTTGGCAACTAAAAAACGTTCCGCACCATAGATTATATGAGTTGTGGTTTTAAATTGATATATACATATTATGTTTTACTAAGTCGAACTAAAAGTGACTAACGGCGAACCGTGATATAAAGAGATGCTATTTTAAAATTTAAAATAGTAGGTAATCATATTCAAATTTATTGTTTGAAATATAAAAATCTCGTTAGCACTGAAAAATTTTCATTTTTTGTACTCACTTTTATAGTAATTAAGAAAATTTTATAACGTTGTAATACTGAGAATTTCTTTAGGGTAGGGTTACCCTGAGTTGGGTAGGGTAAAAATATATTATCTAGCTATACATTAAGTTGAAGGTAGGCCAAATGTACCCAACTATTTCATTATTAAAGGTTGACCTTCGCCTATGAGTATGCAAAATCGATGGAAATGGACAGGCAAACAGATTATCGTATCATAAAGTATGGTGTTAATATATTAGCCTATTATGCTGTTCTAATTTCCATGACCTTCGTTCACAAATTGCTTCTGCATAACCTAATTTTCTGGAATATTCTAAAGAGGTGTGGAGGATATTGATAAAATTGTATATTTGTATTACAATTTGCGCACTAAAAAAGAAATCATTACAGATATATGGGTGGTTGTACGAATAATGTGTAATTTTTGACACAATTTTGTACTACCAAGAAATGTAATAAAACATTAAAAAATTGGAATATTAAGCCTAAACAATATTTAAAAGTTTTATATATTTTAACACGCCATATTATATAATTATTAGGTATAATTAATAATAATTATCGGTGATAACCTAAAAGAAACAACGCATAAAGAAAAATATTTTCCCAAAATTTGGGTTTTCTATTAGTTGATAAAATATTCATTTAAAAATGAAAACGATAACAAGGGAATAATATTAATAGTTATAAAGAAATTACACTGCTCTACTACAGAATTTTCACAATCAATGAGAAAATCCCTACCAAAATGTCATATAGCTGCTATTTCACGCTTTTTTGCGATCATCAGTGAGCATATATTGGTATGGTGGCTTTCGCACCGACTGTTGAAAATTTTAAATACTTATCAAAAATAAGTATAACTGTATCGAGAGCGTACAAATTGGTGGCGCCATCTAATGTTTGCACAAAAATACTACACATTAGATCTTGGCAGACCTGTAATCTGATAAGAATTACCTAGTACCGACACGGCAAATCAAATTATAAATGAAAGCGAAAGCCACCATACCAATATATGCTCACTGATGATCCCAAAAAAGCGTGAAATAGCAGCTATATGACATTTTGTTAGGGATTTTCTCATTGATTGTGAAAATTCTGCAGTAAAGCAGTGCAATTTCTCTATAGATTTTAATAGTTTGCCTTTTATAAGGCACTAAACTCTATTTTCATTAATATTAATATTCATTTTCTATAGGTATGTAACAGATAACACAGGTCAACAGCTGAAAAGGTGCCTGCACTCTAAATTTGTCCGTCAATCTTTCAGTAGTATTAACTGTAATAATTTAAGCAAATTCACCATGTCAGAATGTGAATTTACAATATTTATTAAATTAAACTCAATATTACTCGGTTTAGTAAAATCTCAGCTCTTTTCCTGTCGGTAGAATAATTTTGCATTACAATTCATGTATGTGGTCCAAAAACCCGTCACTTTTACAAAAAGTCCCGGAAATTAGAGATGTCGGTTGACAGGACCAGGATCGCCCATTCCCGAAATATAAAATCACCAATTTTTGGCAAAAAATATTTGAATTTTTAAATTTCGAAGCCATATTGAACCGCTATTTTGAATTTTAAAACTTTAACATCGGATTCGGTTTGAACAACCTCAAAAATTGCAGGATATTCATTTTCAAAATATTGTGTAATAATTACACAATACACTGTAATCTGTCAAAATTCCAATTAATTTGCTTATTTTAAGGACTTTGGGATTAATTATCTCGAAAACGGTGTGTAATGGAAAACTTTTAGATATTAGATATCAGGCAAGTGAATAGGAATTAGGTAGATTCAGAAACCGTTGACAGAACCAAGGCACCTTGAAATGTGTTTTATTTTGTAGAGCTGTGTAATTTAAAGTTAGATAAAGCTTTATCTGATACGGCAATATAATAAAGATGACCCAAAAAGTATTCTATAACTACATTAAATATTCCTTTAATGTACATAAAACCAAGCAATATTTAAGAATTATTACCACGTATCATCTGTTAACAAGAAAACAGTAAGGTACTTGTTTTGTGTTAACTTGTTAGTATTGTGCAAACTACGAGTAAGAGTTAGTATACTATAAACAGAAACAAAAGCCATTTGTTTTAGTAGACATTCTTTTGTTCTTACCAAGACAACTTCGACTTTTCTATTGGTAGTGGGTTCATAGGTAACTTCAACCGCTTCGATTTTAATAATTTGTCGTTTTTCAGCATTTTTCTTATCATTATTTTCGATTATCGTGTCTTTGTCGCTACTATCTTTGTCGCTTTGGACATTATTTGAATACATTTCGGTTTTTCCATTTTGTTTTGCTGTTTGAGTCTCTGCTGGTTTTGATTGAGTGGAATTATAAATTTGCCAGCTGGTGTCTGTATATCTTTGAACTGCATCCTGAAAATAGGGATAAAAAACATTTTGGAGTTTATTATGTACAAGATTTTATACAAACTAATCCACTACGTATTTGTTAGTTTCCAGGTACCCATAAGAAATATTTATATTAAGTATTTATATTGTTTATAATAAAGCATTTTTAAAGCCCTAATAAATACCACAGATTTATAAATATTATTATTATAGGTTTTAAGATATAAGGATGTTATGTTCGTAAAACCACATTATGCGGCATAATATGTGGTAAAACGAAGAGATTAGTATTTGCAGAATGTTTTCTGAATGTTTAAATATATATCCTATGTTTATTTGACTTTTTATACACGGAAAAAAAAAATTATAGCTAGGAGCGCTATAACACACATACCAAGCAAATTATAATCGCTTATTATATAAATACAAGGCTTTCTCTTACAATTATGGCAGTCAGTGTAAAAATTTATATGAAATACTTTAATTGTTTAGTGAATAATAAAATATAACAAATAGTATGTCATTTATAGCTTAAATAGATTTAATTATTGTCCGTGCTAATAATTTTTATAATATAATAAAATTTCTGTAAATTTATAATAGTGCCTGTAATAAATATAATCGTGTCTGTAATATATATAATCGTTTCCAATTTATTTTTAACATTATTAGTTATTATGTCCCTTATAATCTATAGCTTAAATCACTATAATTTGCCACTGTTACCAAATATCTTATAATGTATAGCGCAGAGCCCACTAATTTCTTTCCGTGTATTAGTATGAATTTCTGTTCTATTCTCATTTCAAAATAGCCCCCTTATTTAAACGAGGAGAATGTAATTATAACTAAAAATATACCTTAAAAGCTTTAAAAACCCTAAAAATCGGCCAAAAAAAATACTGGACGTGGAAATAGCTGCGTGGACGTCGGACGCCCTAATAGGCGACTTCTTATATATTTTCAATTTAATTATATATAATATATCTATTAAATATAATTATATCCTTTGTATTAAATATTGTATGATTCAATCAAATAAAGCTTATTTTTCATATACCATAGTAAATTAATATATTTTGAAACAGGTGTAATATTTACATCAAGATTTGCAATAATCTAATAGTCGAAAAGGAAATGATAAATTATCTTGGTATGAGAGTATATCGTTCAAGAATGAGAATAAAATGTCTTCTAAGTATAAATAACGTTTCTATGATGGTGCTAAGTATATAAGATAGCGACTTTAATGAATATTTTAGATAATAATTGTAATTTATATGGACGTAATGTAAATGATGGGTTTATTTCTATATTAATGTCTCAATCAGTCAGAATTATTAATTTATGTTCTAAAGATACATCCTTAATGTATGAAATTAGCCGCTAAACACAAATATTTCTCATCCTTTTTATTTAATAATTACACAAGATAAAAAAATGTTTATACTAATGGGTTAGGTTGCGGTTTTGAACTGAGAAATGTATGTGTCTACTGCTCAATTTGATGTAATACTAAGACCTCAACAGTGAACAAATAACAGTAAACTTTCTCAATCATAGTGCACAAATATAATATTAGCTGTGGAGTATTTTACCCTATTCCAAAAATTCTAGCATGATAATTTTTAGTATTTCTATGTCTATCAGTATGGATATCTCAACTATCCAGGGTCTTAATCCTTAAGATTAGGCGGTAGAACAACTGACAGAAGGACCCTGAGATTGTGCTTGTACTTTATTGGTTGCAAAAGTTTACCACATATTCGTTCTATTATTCATTCTACTTTCTAAAATTCAACATTAAAACCTTTTTTTTTTTAAGTTTTATGTTGTTTTTTTTTTAATATTAGCATTGTTTAAAAGTAGTTTTGCCTATAAGTTTAAAAATTATTCATTAGAAAATTAAATGAAACGCATATTTTGCATGTTGCAAATTTAAATATAGTATAGATCGGATGAAGTAATAGGAAAAGCATTATTTATCAGACAACGTCAAAAGAAATCACTGCAGTTTATTTACACAATCAGCTCTCCAAGTATGCATGAAAATAAATAAAATGGCTCGTCGTCATTACGCATTACATTGAGAAGGAAAAGTGTATGTAATTTTTATGCAAAATAGATATTACGTATACGTACGTCATTAATTTCAATTTCTACTTGTTTAAGCATTGTTTATAGTCGTATTTCAGGTATTTTTTCTAATCTTTCTGGTAGTTGGTAGTTCAATCAGAGTCCTTTTTTATTTTATTATTTTTATTTAATTATTATTATTTATTATATTTACAGGCAAAAAAGGCCTCAAAGAAGCTTATACTTGTGCTGAGGGCCGGCTCTTTATTAATAATAGGTGTAGGCTGTCGACAGTGCTTAAATCGCTGTTAGATTAGTCTCTAGCCGCCGCTAGTAACTCTATGTTGGACAGAGTAACTCTAAATACAATATTGATGTCCGATGTCTAATGTCTAATTTATTAGTTTTTTTGATGTTTTGATAAAAATACTTTTTATGAACATAAAACATTGTTTTGAGGCCTAAGATATTTTGACATATACCTAACCTAACCGTAAAAACATAGCTGTTAATAATGATGATAATATCGTTATTTATGATGATATTAAAGTTGATGATAATAATAATAAAAATATTTATGAAGATACTGAGGAAAATAATGCTGATATTGATGAAAATAATGATGATGATAATTTTGAAGAAAATTCTTCTGAAAATGATGATAATGATAATGTTTATTATATTCCTGATAAGTTATTATTAATAATTAAAAATAATTACTGTTGTCTGAACACCAAACTTGCATTAACATAAAGAGTTTAAAGTAAACCTAGGTTTATATTAATTAGGTTATGTTCTTAGGGTCATACTTTAAATACGTAACGCACTTAGGGGGGATGAAGGGGAGTGCTTAGTGTTACGATACGTTACAAGTGGAAGGGTGTACTGATGTAGCGTTACGTAACCGTCTTTGTTATTTTTAAATAAATAAAAACAGTTTGTTTTTTTACAAAAAAAAAATAGGTGGGTCTTGGCTGCTAGCGTCACGTATTTATAGAGGGGGGAAGTATCAGCGTTACGAACTATTGCACTGGGATATAGGGTCAACACTGCACTTGCGTTGCGTATTAAAGGTATGATCCTTTAAACTCAAACCCGAAATACAAAACAAATAATAAACGTTTACGAAAAATACCAAACATATACTTTTGTGTTACTTTGAAGGATATAGGTAGGCACCAGACGAGACAAACATTTCTATGCATTTTTGGGGTCACTGAATCCGAATCCGGGTTGGTTTGACTCGGTCACATCGCATTTTGGTAATAACATAAAAAAAGTGATGAAAGTTGATAAATTTTATCACTTTTTTGAGGTTAGGAACGAAATGCTATCTGACCGAGCCAAACCAACCCCAGATTCGAATTCAAATATCCCAAAAACACAAAGAAATGTTTGTCACGTCTGTTGGACAAGACCTTTTTTTTTCGTGTGCCTGTGTAATTCATTCTCTTTTAAAAATTGAATATTTGACCTAACCTAGGTATTTTAAATTTAAAAAGACCATGGAACGTGAGCTTATTCATGTATTTTGTGCATGTTTAAGTGACATTGCAAGTCCCACATGGGCATAAATATATGTTGCGCGAACATAGATTTTCAATTAGTATGGTAGAAGCTCGGATAGATACCCGACCAGCGATATTTGCATTTACATTTGCTTGATTACGCTCATTTTTTATTAATTTTCTCAAAACTTGAATATCAAGTATATATTCATATACTCACACCAAATAGGGCCTTGAACTGAAAAAAAAAACGTCTCCATGAGGATTTTTTTAGCTATTTGTATTTGCAATTTGCTCAAAAAAACGTTATTCTTAGTATGAATTGTTTTTTTTTTCGACAAGTAGCATTATATTGGAAATACCCTACTCAGTGCCTAACCCAGAGTTACCTTTTCCTAAATTAAAGCATAATTACTTTTGTAACTTAGGCTGGTACTTAATATAAAGTCAGGTTACTTTGATCCAAAATTAAATAAAAAACGTTTTACAAAGAAATGGTTATATACAGGGTATCCCAGAACTCGCGACCACTCTTAAAGGTACACAATGTATACTAAACATACTACATAAAATATTTCTTGACCCCTTTGAGCTAGAGGGACGAGGTTTTGCATGTGGTTTAGTCGTATTAGGTTAATTATATTAGTTTTTAAATTTTACCGGAGGTACGCCTAGGCGTGCGAAATGGCCGTGGCTTACCAAATTTTTGCCCAAAACTTTTTTCAGTGTAATTTTTATGATTATTTTTTTACAAATTATGGATTCTTTGTGTTAAAATGCATGTAAAAGATTCCCTTAGTGTAATATCGTAAAAGCAACGGTTTTCGAGAAGAATCCATAAAAAAATACAGGACATGCCCCTAAAAAGTGTAACTATTTAAAGTCCATAGAGTCCATAACTCATTTAATATTTATTGTGTGGCCAGGGTGTAACAAAATCTTTTTCTCAGGTTTTAATGTACAATTTCCCTGCAGTGTTAAATTCTTTTATTAGCGTTTTGGGCCCTATGTAAGGGACTTACCTTTAATGGGCCGTAAGTGCATAAAGACTAGAAATTTTAATTCTTCTTAAAACCAATAAAGTTCGACATCGATCATAAAGCTACTGTGCTATAATAGTAAATCAGAGAATATTTTAAGTTTTGTAACTTATTTGGGGCCCTCTATTCAAATAAATAAATAAATAAATAAATTTTGAACCAAATCCATTTACTCTAATTCTAATTTAGAATAAGGCTCACATTTAAAGTAAACTAAAAAAAACTCGTATTCAGTAGTTAAAAAAAGTTTTTTAAATAGAATATAGAAATCAGCTAGAAACATCCCTATTTAAAAATTCGAAATATATTTTTTCAGCCAACAAGGTTCCGTCTGGCATAAGTATATATCAACATAAATTGCATCCGAGATGTGTACATAGAAAAATGTATCTTTAGGCAAATATATCAGGTAGATAGTGATAAATATTAACTAAACCGAAAAGTAGCAACAAAAAATAAATAAAATATATACCGGTATCTGTGTAGCTTGGAGTATTTTTATTGCCTAGTGAAGAAGGATGTTTTTAGGTTATAACAGTTATTTGCCATTTCATTGTAGAGGATCTAAAATTTAAATTTAAAAACGATTCTATTCAGTAAATATTATTTAAACCAAAACAAAAATTGTCTACGATTCTAAATATTTCTTTTATGTATACCAATATTAATATTAATAGTTTTTAAGCTTTCACGGCCATTAAGATATAAAGAACTTTCACTTTCGGGTTTAGACCGTGTTAATGGATTTTCACTTTCCGACGTTTCGTCTCTTACTACTAGAGACATCTTCAGGGATTAATCTGAAACTAAGTTTCGAATCAACTTGTGTCACTATTTAAGACGAGTTGTGGTTATTCACCCGTGACGAGGTTTTTCCTATCAAAGACTTCCATATTGCAGGTAAGTGGTAACCAGTGTCCCGATTGATATTGTTAGGATGCTTGATGATTTCTATCGATTCCCGTATCTTCCTTGGCATTTTTCTGTTTTCTGTTAATATTTGTTTTGTTTCAGACAAATTGATTTTATGACCTGTTTCATGTACATGTTCGGCTACTGCCGATAAGGAAATTTGTTTCTTTCTTATATTGCGCTCATGCTCTTGAAGTCTTGTAGAAATTTTTCTCTTAGTTTCACCTATGTAAACCGTACCACAGGAGAAGGGTATTTTATATACGCCTTCTGAACTCAGGGGTATTTTGTCTTTTGTTGAAGTCAAACATTGACCTAATTTTTGGTTGGACCGAAATATAGGCTTAATATTTGACTTTTTCAAAAGTTTACCTTTTTTATCCGTGATACCGCTCACATAGGGAAGTATAACTTGTGTCTGTCTGTCATTGTCACTATTGTCCTGTTGTTTGGGTCTGAGATTAGGATAGGTGAAACTAAGAGAAAAATTTCTACAAGACTTCAAGAGCATGAGCGCAATATAAGAAAGAAACAAATTTCCTTATCGGCAGTAGCCGAACATGTACATGAAACAGGTCATAAAATCAATTTGTCTGAAACAAAACAAATATTAACAGAAAACAGAAAAATGCCAAGGAAGATACGGGAATCGATAGAAATCATCAAGCATCCTAACAATATCAATCGGGACACTGGTTACCACTTACCTGCAATATGGAAGTCTTTGATAGGAAAAACCTCGTCACGGGTGAATAACCACAACTCGTCATAAATAGTGACACAAGTTGATTCGAAACTTAGTTTCAGATTAATCCCTGAAGATGTCTCTAGTAGTAAGAGACGAAACGTCGGAAAGTGAAAATCCATTAACACGGTCTAAACCCGAAAGTGAAAGTTCTTTATACCAATATTAATATTAATAGTTTTACACATTGGTCATTTAGAATTTATTGGTTTTATTGCAAAATCCTCAGTGTTTATAAATATTAATTAAAGATACAAATAGTCTATGTTTAGAGATGTAGCTGGTTTATTTTTAAAAGTCAAATGTAATCAGTTTTGTTTCATGCGAAGTTTTTGATACACGATGTTATGAGTATGCGTCATTTTGGTATGCGAAGTAAGGTCCACCCAAACAGCCACTTTAACATTTTTGAGCAATCTATTAGACAAAATTGATGCGGGCGAGTGCCCTGTTGGGATCTTCTGTGATCTCAGCAGGGCATTCGACTGCGTAAGGCATGAACTTCTGTTGGACAAGTTGCAAAAATATGGTATAAGAGGTCCAGCATACAATTGGTTTGAATCTTACTTGAACAACCGCAAACAGGTAGTACAAATAAAACAAAAAACAGGACAAAACACAAAGACTTTTCGTTCTGAGCAAGTGGAAACCAATATAGGTGTCCCACAGGGATCTATATTGGGGCCAGTATTATTCGTTCTTTTCATTAACGATTTACCAGCATATTTAAAACAAATTTTAGTAATGTACGCAGATGACACCTCATTACTTATTTCTTTTAGATCTGATGTAGACTTAAATTTCTATCTTGATGTAGTTTGTCGACACTTATCCCTGTGGTTTAATGCAAATTCTTTATTTTTAAATATTACTAAAACCACTTTTTTACGATTTCACACTGCACAAAAAAGAAACACAAATCCTGTTAACTTAACCTTAAATGGTATTGAACTTACACAAGAAAACAATGTTTCCTTCCTAGGAATAACAGTCGATGAAACACTAAGCTGGAATAACCACTGTCAAAAACTCATTAAGCAATTAAGCACGACCTGTTATCAGGTAAGATCACTTAAACGCATCTTAAATACTAATCAACTTGTCATGTTTTATTATGCGCATATTTACTCAAGACTCAAATATGGTATCCTCCTGTGGGGCCTCTCCTCTAATACAGAGGATGTTTTCCTTGCTCAGAAACGAATCGTTAGAAATATGGCGGGCGCAAAGTATAATCACCCGTGCAAGGAACTGTTCCAAAGGTATAAAATACTACCACTACCATGTATTCTAATATTAGAGCTTTTATCATATATTTATATGAACCAATCTACCTTTGTAAATAACAATTCAGTTCATTCTTATAATACCAAAGGTTCTTTTCACATTCCTTACCGCAGGTTAAAAATTACTTACGACAAATCACCTTTCATAAGAGGTATAAAATTATTTAATGAGATTCCTCAAAACATAAAAAAGTTAAAAAATATTCATATGTTTAAAAAAGCTATAACTAAACATCTTCTTGATAAATGCTTTTATCACATTAATGAATTTAACTGGCCAAACACGGAGTAGCGATAGCGATTGATTGACACAACTATAACTATATACATATTTCTAAAGTAATTGACATGTTCTACAACAAATGTTAATGGAATGCAAATAAATTATTATTATTATTATTAATGGCCAGGCGAAGCTTTGGTTTTGCGAAGTTTTGGTTTGTGATGTTTCGGTCGCGATGTTTCGGTTGCGAAGTTATTTTTTGCGAAAGAAAGACCCCTACTCTAAAAAAGAGTAACTCCAGATATTAAAGGTCACTCTTTGAATCTATTATTAATTATTATTAGGGTGTTTGCTTCACTAGCTTTAAAATATGACACTTAAAATGTTATTTTGGATTATTTTGATACACGATGTTATGAGTATGCGTCATTTTGGTATGCGAAGTAATGGCCAGGCGAAGCTTTGGTTATGCGAAGTTTTGGTTTGTGATGTTTCGGTCGCGATGTTTCGGTTGCGAAGTTATTTTTTGCGAAAGAAAGACCCCTACTCTAAAAAAGAGTAACTCCAGATATTAAAGGTCACTCTTTAAATCTATTACACCGGCACACAAAAAAAAAGTTGTTTGTACATAAGACACGACCTACCTACCGGCATGTATTTTGACCCGCTGAATCCGAATTTCAAGTCAGTTTGGGCCGTCCACCCTTCAATATCGAGTAAATTGTAAAAATAGTAAAAATGGGATAAATAGTCATAAAAAAAATTTATGAATCGAAATTAAGCATAATTCTTATGTATTTCGATCCGCTGAATACAAATCTGAAGTTTATTTAGACCATAAACCGTTCTAAATCATAGAAATTGTACAAAAACCTTGAAAAATGTTAAAAGTAGCAAAAAATTGCAATATCTCTAAAACTGATGTATGAACTGAATGAGGGGAAATATTGAAGGGTGGACGGCCCAAACTGACTTGAAATTTGGATTCAGCGGGTCAAAATACATGCCGGTAGGTAGGTCGTGTCTGATGTACAAACAACTTTTTTTTTTGTGTGCCGGTGTTATTATTAGGGTGTTTGCTTCACTAGCTTTAAAATATGACACTTAAAATGTTATTTTGGATTATATTGAGAATACAATTTATATATATGTAGTATGCTGTACTGATAAGTGAAAATACCTTACCCCTACGATGGTTTTTTATCCCTCTTTTCTCTAATCTTAAATCGTGCTTATTGTTTGCTTTTTAATTTATAAAATATAATTTATTTGTGGATTAATACGTTATAATTAAGAGGTATGTGTATTAAATATAAATTATGTTCTCTTCCTAAATATTAATTCGTGATACTAGGTTAGGTACCGTTGCATTTTTTTTGAAATTTTACTCATTTTAATCCCAATTTTTGGAAAATGCAACTCCTGCTAAAGCAGTCGTTGCATTTTCGTTATTGGGATTAATATTCATAAAATTTATGTAAAAAACCACCAATACCTAACCTAGTATCACTTATGATATTACCCCTGATAATATTACCCACAAATTTTAAAAGAATTTTTATGTCCTATTTAAAATTTTAAATTAATATTGTTTAATAGTTATGGCATGTAATAAAAATGCGTCGTCGGTAAAAAGTAAAGTATAATTTGCGTATCTAAGACAAAAGAATTAAATTTCCCTTCTTAGAAACGTGATTGAACTATAAATTAACTAAGAATACATTCTAAGAAAACAAATATACAAATGAAAAATTATTACATGTAATGCAATCTTTAGCGAATCGTGATTTATTTCCTTATGGCAAAATTATTTCGTATGCAGCTCTATATAAATATTTCTCTTTAATTAAATAAAACAAAATAAGCCTCACGTTGGGCGCCACGGTATCTAATGTATACAAGTACATCTTTAAGTTCTATTAAGAAAAATAAAATAAAGTTAAAAATATAAAAAATATGTTTTTTATATACGGTCGAGTGTACCTGAGAGTATTTATTAGAGAGCGGACTCAATTTTATACGAACGCACAAAGTAAAACAAGAGACTATCCGTTTTGAAACAGTATATTATAAAATTGATTTGGGAATTTTACTGCACGAGAATAAAAGTTTTTCTACGACACGCCAGAGGAGAGGAAAAATCATTCAGGTACACTAAAACTCAGTCGCAAACGTTTTTAATATACTATTTTATTAACCAAACGTTCTACACCCCAAAACTGACATTTACTTGGCAATAGAAAATAGAACTGTCGAAATGGGAAAAACAAAATCATTCGAATATAATTATATCTTAAATAGTAGTTTTTGTAACGAGTAAGCGAATTTGAACGACGAGAATTAAGTTTTTTTGACGACGCGAAGCGAAGTGAAAAAATCATTCGAGTGCACTAAGGACTTGTCGCAAACGAGTTGCGAACAACATTTTTCGTTCGATCTACAGTCTAGACGCTTTAAAATAGTATATTTTAAAGAATTACCTGTGTTTAATTTTGACATTTCAAAATTTTATAAACGTCAAATGACTTTTGTAAAAATGAAACCTATGTGTAATCGTTTGGATAAATGAGTGTGCATAGTTGTCATTTTATTCAAATATGCACTATGTACTCGTGCGATAGAAAAATATCCTAACGAGAATATATAGCGAGCATGCATTTTTCTTTATTTCTTGTACACTAGTCGTACGAAAATATGTTTTTATTGTAGGCCCACTTTGCTTATTTAATAAACCATATTGTGAGGGACGGTATGGTCATTAAGAAACAATAGAATTGTTCTTTTTTAATAATCATATCTGGTTACATCCTTATAACAAATGAATTTATTGGTGTGTGATTTAGTATAATTTCAATACAAAAGCATTGATTCATATACAGTGATGATATATAGACAGCTATGGAAGTTCCGCCTCCTTCATTAGATCTATTCTGGCATGATATGAGTACAACAAATTATATCCCTTTTATCTTACGTATTCGAACTATATTGAAGATAGATCAAAGGGTATTATTAATAAAGTTAATCCAGCAACGGATATTTTTAGAGAAAAAATTTCAAATACAAACAGAAATATTCTTTTTTCAAACAAAAAGTAGCATTTTTTAAGCAATTTCAAATCACGTTTGTGACCCCATCTTATGAGATGAGGTTGTTATTTAAAATTTGGGGTAGCTAGGGTTAGGGTTAACAGGTTTAATCCCAAAAATAATACACACACATGTATATATCGAAGAGAATATATTCTTCTTTTATGCATACCATATTCTTATCCTTTCATATTTGAGAATATATTCTCCTTTCAAGCATACCATATTCTTATCGTTTCATAGTTAAAGCACAATTTTGCTTTAAAGAAGAATATATTCTCGTCGTTATATCCAAATCACACATTCTTGATTTAACACCTAAATTCTCCCCTCGAATAACCAAATTGACTTATTTTTTATAACTTTCAGATTGTGCTTAGTGGATCGTTTTCAAATGATCACCCTGTATAAATATAACCTTTGTGCATAAAAGTTTCCGTGGGATGCAATTTTTTAACCCAGTAAAACGGCAGTCTATGATAAACCGCATGTTTTATCGAGTAAACCATGTTGTTAATAACCGTCCTTGAGTTCTATAAAGTTAAATGCAATTGTCAAGGTAGTTCAATGTTATAAATTAACTAATGTATTTTATTTATTACCTCAACAGTTTTAATTATGTAATTCATATACGGGATGACGGCAAATATTTTTAAAAGGCAAGCGGCAAGTCAAAAATATAATACGGTAAAAAAAATTATTTTTATTTGACAAGTGAGATTGCTATTCTTAAATGTAGAGAAATTTTAAGTAAAAATTAAGTCTATTAACTTTTTAACTAATTTTAAATTACATAAAGAAAATGTAAAAAAGAAAGAAAAAGAAAATCGCATTTTTTAACAAAAAAAAAAAATAAAAGCCCAACACCATAAAAAATAATTTAAAAATTAAAAATGTTATGGTCTTTTCATTTAAAAAATGTTTCTTCTTGCGCCCCCGTTCTCATTGTGCCCCATAAAAGTATGAAATATATATCAAAAATAATAATAATAATTTGGTTTATGTTATTAAAGTGTTCCAAATTTAAAGTTGATATCTTTTAAGATAAAAGCCGTTCAAAAGGGGCGGACCTTAGGCTTGCACTGTATGTGATTTATTACAAACTGGCCGAGAACGGGACATGACCGATTAACTGGTCAGTTCACCCTATAAGGCCACTTGAGTATTCGGTTACATAGGTAGAGAATATATAGAGAAAATAAACGTTTACGCAGGATTCTGCGCTGCGTAATAACAATAGATAGAAAATTGACATCTAAACGGTAAAAATGGCGGTTCTACGTTGCCAACAATATTTCAGCCGTATAATTTTTAATTATAAAAACCATAAAATTTCCAATATTTTGCTACTAATTTTAATAAGAACACTTAAAGACAGCATAAATTTACATTCAAACCGTTTAAATGCAAGCAAACGTAAATTTACATGGGTAGAAGGTCCGACAACGCTGCACTCATGTCATTTTGTTATGAAATCGTGGTGGTGTTTTGTTTGTGGCGTTGTTTGTGGTATTTGCGTTTCTTTACAGTTTTATTTTGTTTATAGTGTTAAAATTTTTAACTTAAAAATGACTTGTTTTGTAAAGAGTAAAAATGTGAAAAACCTTTTTGAGGTTTTGTTTTGTGTATTAGGTGGATAACTTTCGGAATAAATTCATTGTTTGCCTTTCTTGTGATGCTATAAATGGGTTGTACAATATACATTTTACAATGAGGTTAATGCAAATTGTAACCTATATTCTCCAGACTATTGTCGCCAAAATGCATTTCTTTTTAGCTTTACAAGTGCATTTCTTAATAAAATGCCTGAACTAATTTTAGATACTAATAACTCCTTAAAGTTGACTTTATTCCTAAATAACATTAAAGTGAATGAAATCTTTAATAATGCTTATTTCTTAAATAAAGTATTATAATAATTATTATTAATATATTATTATTTGTTTTCAGTAAAGAAGAATATACCGAAACAAATAGTTAAAGAGCGTTTTCAAAAACCCAACCGGCTAATCATCAAAATACAATAAAACCAACTAAACAAAGCAACAACTGGTCAAGTGACCCTAAACATTATTTTATTCGGAATAATGTTGTTTTTCATTATGACGTAAGAAATATATACACGGTAAACTATACCATTAATTTTATTTATCAGCTAAAATTAATGATCTTATTTAATTAAATTTAAATTTGATAATTACTAATAATAGTGAAGATAATTTTGTGACCCCTAGGGTTACAAATAAATAACACTCCTAGTAAATCAATTAATATTATTGACGCTTTTTCTTTGTAACACTTAATCACTGGAAGAATAATTTGACATTCCACACCTCAATACAAACAATTTGTAATAAAAGTAACCGATAGCTACCTACCATTGTTCGATACATAAAATATTAAATATTAGATATGAAATCAGATTAAATTTATTGATGGTTAAATAATAACTCAAATCTGAAACCTAAAATCGTTTAAAAACTTTTATATTTTCGAGGAGCAGAATATTGAAAATTAACTAAATTCATATTTATTATTAAACACTTCTGCGGATTAATATGTTTCACCAAACCCTACTGCGCATGCTATATTTGAATATGTATGTATGCCAGAACACTTTTGTTTGTGCATTCGTATGTATTATTAAACACTTCTGCGCATAAATATGTTTGACCTAACCCTTCTGCGCATGGTATATATCTATATGTTTGCCAGAACACTTTTGTGCATTCGTATGTATTATTAAACACATCTGTGCATAAATATGTTCTACCAAATTCTTCTGCGTATAGTATATTTGTATGTTTGCCAGAACACTTTTGCACTTTTGTATGTATTATTAAATAATTCTGCGCATAAATATATTCAACTAAACACTATTGCACATGGTATATTTGTATATGTTTGCCAGAACATTTTTGTGCATTCTTATGTATTATTAAACACTTCGTTTGGACCTATTAGTATTAAATGAAGGGCTATACGATTAACTACTTAACGGTAATACTTTAATGCCCAGTAACTAATTATACACATGATATAGTTCTCCGCATGAAAGAAAGTCTCCGACGAAAGGGGGAGGAATCTCTCTTCTTTCCGTCAAGATGGTTATAAAGCGTGCGTGCCTACAACGGGCCTCCCACTTGCACACACATTCCAAATATATTTCCCGTAGCCACAGATCTGTGCGTCAAACTATATGTATATGTAATAAAAGTATTAAAAATATATATTTTTATGGTCGCGGTTGTTTTGGTTGTAGATATGCATTTATTTTTAATATATTTTATTGTCAAACTAATGATAA
This sequence comes from Brachypterus glaber, assembly GCA_958510825.1. Lineage (NCBI taxonomy): Eukaryota > Metazoa > Arthropoda > Insecta > Coleoptera > Kateretidae > Brachypterus > Brachypterus glaber. The sequence continues at coordinate 8,315,546 of OY294052.1, forward strand.
GGAAAGCATAAAAGGAAGGTTACTATATATTTGCAAAAGCAAATTTGACATAAACCTTTGTTTCTAACATATTATGTATCATATATGCAAATATTAACTATAGTAACATTAGCTATTAATGAAGCTGAAGTTTTCAAAGTTTTTTTGCAACGAAAATTTAAATAGTATATAAAAGCTCTTATTCTATACGTTATTAGCGCACTAGTACTCTCGCCGCAAGCGGCTTGTTTTCTAAACTTGTATTCGTGCGCTAAAAACGTATGTTATGAAACTAGTACTTTAATATACTATTTGAATTTTCGTTTCAAAAAAACGTTGCGAACTTCAGCTTCATTGCAAAACACCTATTAATATTAAAATTGTTGTTAGTTGGGAGGTAAACTGCCCTTTAGAGTAGTTAAATTATATTAAAAATAAAAATATAAAAATTACCTCTTTAATTTTGATTAAATCCTTTTTACTAAGCGAAAACTTTTTGGCCGCACTATTCCGCACCATGTTTTATTAAAAAATTTAGAAAACAGGTATTAAACACTTCACTACATTCACAAACCTCATTTTGTTTCCACACAATTTAGTTTTATTTTCAAAATTTTACTACCACATAACCTATAATAAACCTAATACTACATTATTAGTACTAACGTTCATTTTAAGCGTCTATAAACTAATATCACTTTTAAAATACTAATTATACTCATTAAAATACAGCAGTATGAATTTTAATAATTATTGTTTCGAAAAAGGTTATCAAAATTAAACATTTTCTGCTATCGCGTTTTGATGAAATTCATGCTATAGCGTGGCATACCACCGATTTAAACGCGGTGGCAAATTATGGAGTAGATAAGTAAAACTAATTTTTACATATGAAAGTTTTTAGCTCTCGATCATTATTTTTTTTTATAATTATGCACAAAACAATTAACGAGTGTGACGTCGAATTGGTAGGTAAGTATTAATTAATTCTATACAATGTATACATAAACACTATACATAAACACTCGAACAAACATATATTTGTAGTTAATTTGCATTAATTATAACATATTTGCGTTAGTGGGATAGGTAGGTAAGTTAGGGTACGTACAGAGCCGGATTCGTTTTATTTGGCACTTAAGAAAATATATAACATACTGCCCCCTTTTGAAAGATTAAGAAAATTCGAACAAAGTTTGTGAGTCAATAATTTGATGACAAAAAAAAGTCGGCAACTAGTTGAATGTTACACATAGTAATAAATTGAAAGTTTTTGCCCGATTTGTATAATTTAACTTTTTAGTTTTTGGGGAATAGGGCTTTGGATCTGACTAAAATTGTTATCTAATTTTGCTGTGACGTTTCGGCGATGAATTTTGGTTGTTTTCGAATAGACAATTAAAGCCAAAGATTAGTCATTTGGTAAACACTCACATAAACAAAACATTATTTAAACAAATAAATAACAGTTAAAATATAAAATAAAGACAGTGTACTTTTCTATACGCAGCAACCGAAGCCCTATTCACCAAAAACTAAAAAGTTAAACTAATAGTAATAGTACAATATCCTACCCTCTCAAATTTTCCTAGTATTGCATAATGGCAAATTATACATTATTATTAAATTATTAATTAAAATAAAATTGGATAGTATACCTAGCCTGTGTAACATATTTCTGATCATTTCTATAAAGAAGACATACAAACAGACGTCACTTTAGACCGATCTATTTTTTATTGTAGCTTTAAACTTTAAGACGTGCAAAACTTCAAGATATGTGAACCAAAATCGTAACCAACTTTTTTAAGCATGATGAAAGCCTATTAACCCGGCGTCTGACAGGTGGTTTAGTTTTACAAGTAACGACAGGTGGGGTATAATAAACCCCAACAATAAATGGGACCGTTTTTGCTTTATTTAATAAATTTTATATAAAATGTAGTAAAATATTTGAGTTATACAATATATTAACCTAAAAATAATTTTAAAAATCTTAAATACATATATATTTATTTTTAATCGGTTAACAAAAATAAATCAAATTTAAAAAACAAAAAATAGGAAACCTTTTTGTTTCCTATTAACTAAAAAAAATAACGTTTAAAATTGCCAAACAAAGATCTACATGAATAACATAAATTATAAACTTTTAAATATTATAGGTAGGGTTCAAAATAAATTACTTTAAGTAATCGTAATATGACTGAAAAATACAGGAGAAACAGGAAGATAATAGTATATTACGCACCGAGTACGCGAACCTAGTTTTCAGTGCAAGAGAGTACTTATTTTTTTATGAGGCGCAGCCGAGTAAAAAATCTCTCGAAGTCCACCGAAATAGTTTGCGTCGAGGTCCGTATACTATTTTTTCTACGACCTAAACATCCAAAAGACGCAAAAATTGTCTTAAAATATTAATTTGTCAATTTAAGGTTATGTGTTTCACGTTTACTCATTTTCTGACAGCAGATGTAAAATCAACTAATTTTCACTTTTCAACCATTGTCATAGGCAATGGGTGGAAAATAGGCACTAACTACTAGCTAGGTTGTAGGAAAATAAATGTTACTTATTATGACACGTGGGGTGTCAGAAACCCCAGACGACTTCAAAAGGACGTGGCCTCTAATGCTTCAATATTCATACTGCCGTTCATGCTACACTGTGCAAAGTAAAAAGCGATTGAAAGGTACTGAGGCGCTGTCTTCGCTTGGCGCGAAAATAAAATAGTTACGGAGTAATATTTGGACTCTGGGGTGTGTGACACCCCACGTGTCAGACGCCAGGTTAAATGTTGCCAATGTAAAAATAAAAATCAAAATACCGTAAAAAGTATTTATTAAATAATGAATATCTACAGATAAATATTTTTTGCGTTTTAAACGGGATGTATAAAGTCGTAGTATTTGTTCTATATGACCTAGTTACGTTTTATTATCAACATGGGAGTGTCCCGTTCATATCCCCTGCTAATATCGAGATTTATGTACCACGATCTACTGATAAAATATTTTATATTTCTTTATCAGCACGAAAAGCTCCGTTTAATTTTTGTTTGAATTTTTCTATTATCATAAACCTTCTTTAGGGGTCAATTAAAACCGAAAAACTGGTATTTAAACCATTATTTTATTTTAAATTAAAAAACTTTAGTACATAAAATACTTGATTATCTGGAAACTTCATATTTCTGAAAAACTCAAACTTTAAAAAAAGCTTAGTTTAATTTTTATTGGGGTATCTCTATTATCATACGTGACTCCAACTAAACATGTACGTTAAAAAGGTACAGTTAAGTTATAAAGCGTAAACTTTGTAAAGTTTGATTTGATGCTGATGCATACTACAAGTATTTTTTCAGAGGACTGGATATTGAAAAACAAATTTAATATACAAGTAGTGTAACAGATAACTAGGCATACAGAGAGGTCCAAAAGTCACCCCCCCTCTTAACTTTTGAACCAGTTGAGATATCGAATTAAAATTTGGAACTTTTAAATAAGATAACTTAAACTATCTTTTGGCATATATTTAATACTTTTAGCTCTTAAAATGTGGGCAGGGGGGCATGGGGAAACATTTTTTTAAACGGAAAGGGGGGTCGTGTAATACATCTTTTTAAAGCTTATAAAATTCTCCATTTTTAAATAAAAAAAAAATATATTGTGTTTAAAATGGTGTTGAAAATGGGTATTAATGTCAAAATTCCTCTAAAAAAAAACAATAATTTTTTAAAAATGCCTAATTTCATCATAAAAAAAATGTTAATTATACTTTTAAACTAATTTTAGTTGACATAAATAAAAATTTATAAAAAAAACTTAAAAAATCGAATGTTTTAAAACAAAAAATTGAAAAATCAAAACCTTAAAAAACATTTTTAACAAATTTAAAAATGTTAGTTTAATCACGTATCACACGACCCCCCTTTCCATTTAAAAAATGTCCCCCCATGCCCCTCTGCCTACATTTTAAGAGCTGAAAATATAAAATATATGCTAAAAGATAGTTTAAGTTGTCTTATTTAAGAGTTCTAAATTTGAAGTCGATATCTCAACTCGTTCAAAAGTTAAAAGGGGGGGATGACTTTTGGACCGCACTGTATATATACTGCATTGCAAAATTATCGTTACTTAACCCATTAAGGACTACTGTCTACATATTCATACAGATTTACAGTTTTTTTTAAGGAGTATTTTAAAATGCATGTAGTTTTCAATTTATTTATGGCTTAGCATATGCAAAAATTATGGTCTTTTATTTCTAGAGAGTAAATTGTTTACATTACATTACATCGCAATAAGCGAAAACGTGAATTTTTGTTTTCAATTTTTTTAGTAAAAATAACTTATTTGGATCAAAGTAATATCTGATAAAAATTTTATATATTATACAATAAATTCATGGATCAGTCCTTAATGGGTAAATGACCAAATGGCCCTTGCAAAAAAAAATACTTTACTTAAGTACTGAACTTTATTATAAAAATATGTATTTGATGCATCGCTATTTTTAAAAACGATAATTATATAAGTTATATAAATAAAGATTACACATTAAAATTATTTAGCCAAAGTATTTAAAATATACACGGTGTATTTGAAATAGGGTCGGAAACTGATGATTCTACATCATAAAATATGACAAAAAGTTCCTATAAACATATGTCTAAAAATGCGTCATAAGGGAACTACGCCCCTTTGAAAGTGGCTAAAAAAATCGGTTTTTATTTAATAACTCAAGAACCCTTTGAGATATATCAACGAGGTTTTGCACGTCAACTAATCCTACCAAGGCCCGTTTTTATGTGTTATTTTCATGTACTTATTTCAAACAGGGGTGTGCGAAACGGGGAGGGCTTATCAGTTTTTTGCCCCAAAATTTTTTCTGTGTAACTTTTTTGCAATTTTATTTTTGAAATATGATTCCTCAGGTCAAAATACATAAAAAAGGTACTCTTGTTGTAATACTGTAGGATTAACGGTTTTCGAGAAAAATCAATCCTAATGGAGCTATGGTCTCCTAAATATGCACCATTTTTAAAGCGCTATGGTAGCTTTAAAATCGTTTTTTCGACCTACATGTATGGAAACTTTTTTTCTTAGTTTTTGATGTAGAATAACATTGCATCATTAAAATTTTGGTTTTCAACATTTTAGTATTTAATTTTTCGTTCTCGAACCGTGGAATTTACCCTTCAAATGAATTTTTCTCGAAAACGGTTAATCCTATAGTATTACAACAAGAGTACCTTTTTTATGTATTTTGACCTGAGGAATCATATTTCATAAATAAAATAGCAAAAAAGTTACACAGAAAAAAGTTTGGGACAAAAAACTGATAAGCCCTCCCCGTTTCGAACACCCCTGGTTGAAATAAGTACATGAAAATAACACATAAAAACGGGCCTTGGTAGGATTAGTTGACGTGCAAAACCTCGTTGATATATCTCAAAGGGTTCTTGAGTTATTAAATAAAAACCGATTTTTTTAGCCACTTTCAAAGGGGCGTAGCTCCCTTATGACGCATTTTTAGACATATGTTTATAGCAACTTTTTGTCATATTTTATGATGTAGAATCATCAGTTAAAATTTCCGACCCTATTTCAAATACACCGTGTATAGACAATTTGCATATAACATTTAAATGAAATTAAACATGACGTATGGCATTAGAATCGATATAATAATGAATATTCAATAAACATATTCGAAAATGTTTATCTAATAAACAAATGATCTATGTTAATATATTATAATAATAATAATAATAATAATAATAATAATAATAATAATAGAGGGAATAGTTGGAAATAAATTTAGAACAAATTTGAAGGAAATCGGTTTACCGCAAAAAATTTTAAATATTGGTCAAAGACCTGTTCTTTTACAAACTGCTCATATCGTTCGAAAGTTTCTTGGGTAGATGTAAAGTATTGGAAAAGAATGAATTTTCTCTCCATTGTAATCCAATAATTGGATGAAACTCTTCTGGCTGAGGCTGAGAATATCAATTGATATAATACGATAATAATAATAATAATAATAATAATTTTAATATATTAAAGAGTAAATTAGGAAATTCTTGATCCTTACTCATATTGGAGATGATTTATATAAACCATAGAAAATATGTTATCTCTCCAAAATATAAATGTATTGTCTATAAAACAAACATTACAGCGACGATTGTTTCGACTTTTTTAACATTTTCAAGCTACAAATAATGAAAAATTAGGTTGAAATTGGTACAATTGCTTTTAGAAAAACTTACATTTTAAATTTATAAACAAATTAACTTGAGTACACATTATTAGAAATGTCATACTGACCTTAACTATATTATTTTTATGAAATCTTGAAAATTTAAACAAAAAGAAAACTACAATAAGTTAAAATAAAATAAATTAATGAAATCTAAAATTTAAAATTGAATAAAAATCTGGGACATCTATCATAATAGATTTTTATTCAATTTTAAATTTTATATTTCATTAATTTATTTTATTTTAACTTATTGTATTGTAGTTTTCTTTTCTTTTTTGTTTAAATTTTTAAGATTTTATAAAAATAATATAGTTAAGGTCAGTATGACATTTCTAATAATGTGTACTCAAGCTAATTTGTTTATAAATTTAAAATGTAAGTTTTTATAAAAGGAATTGTACCATTTTCAACCTAAATTTTCATTATTTGTAGCTTGAAAATTACTTTATGTTAAAAAAGTCGAAACAATTGTAACTGTAACAACTGTAATGTTTCTTTAATAGACAATAAATTTATATTTTGGAGAGATAACATTTTTTGTATGATGTATTAAAGAGTAGTTGCAGTTTTAACTTCCGAATTAAAATTTACATTATTTCAAAATGATTTCTAACGCAAATAAGTAGTAGTTAATTTAAAAATAAACCATTACGAAGACCATGTGTAAATAATTACCTAATAATATTTTATGTAGTTTTCTATTATTACATAAATGATACGCATACAATACCTATAAAATATTTTTTAAATATTCTTGCCAAACGAGAAATTCCTCTGTTAAATTGCAATAAACGTACTTGGGCTGATATTTTAAAGGGTAGTAATAAAACACTCTTGTTATTTTTTCACCGGGTGATTTACGTAAGGGGTTTCCGCTATCTTGAGTTTTAGGGGTGAGTGCGGTTTTCTTGCTAAATATGAATCTTGCGATAAAAATGTATATAACCAGTTTTGTTAATGAGAAAATTTCCAACAATTTTTGTTTCGATATTTTTGTTTTAATAAATTAATAACAATCGAGTAATAAATATTCAAAAATTGGCATGTTGGGGGTGAAATTGTTTTTTTTATTTTTCAGCCAAATTATTCACCGGAGGATGGAGCAAACTTTTAGCTCTTAAAATACTCTATAAGTTTTATACATTATGCATTTTCATAAGTATTTTGTTACAGTTACAGTAGGTGGTGAAAGTGAAGTTACGCCCTCTGCAACCGTACCAAAGTACCTATGAAAATTTATAATATATAAAACTTATAGAGAGCTACAAGTTTGCTTATAACCACTTTTATCGTCTGATGAATAATTTGACTCAAAAATGGAAAAAACCAATTTCTCCTCCAACATGGCTATTTTTAAATTAACTCGATTGTTATTAATATATTAAAAAAATGATTCAAACAAAAATTGTTGGAAATTTCCTCCTTAACAAAATTGGTTATTTGCATTTTTATCGTAAGGTGCATATTAAGCAATTCACCCCTAAAATTCAAGATAGTGTCCGCTATCTTTACGCAAATCACCCGGTGAAAAACTAACAGGAGTGTTCTGTTACCATCCACTACTACCCTTTAAAATATCAGCCCGTGCACATTTATTGCAATTTACATTTATTATTTTACTGGACTACTAAAACAATACTATCATTTCCATAATATACCAGGAAAATTGTTTTAGGGAAATTTAATATACCATTTAATTTAAATTAGCAACCTCCAAAATTTAAAGAAAATGTTAAAAATGTTGTCCCTGATTTCCCATATAATGCCAGCCCCCTTTAACATTTGGTCTTAGTTGTGTTCCATGTATGTATTTAGGACTAAAATGCAAAAAAATGCCAAGCAGGTAGCGGTAACCTAATACTTTAAAAGAATTAATAATAGTTGGTACCATGGTATGCATATGTATTTATAAGGGACCTTTAGTTTAGAAATTATAAAAGATGCGCATTAGTTTATTGAAGAAACAAAAGATAAATGTCAAATTCGCTTAAAACCGAATTCAATTAGAAAATATTTTTTTTTTACAAAAATAATTTTTGATGCTAATATACATACAGTGCAAAAGTTACCACCCCCCCTCTTAACTTTTGAACGACTTGAGTTATCGGCTTGTAAATAATAAAACCTATACTATCTTTTTGCATAAAATTGATAATTTCAGCTCTTAAAATATGGAAGGTCATAGGGTTAAATTTTTCAAATAAAAAGAGGATCGTGTTTTTTAAATAATTTTTGACAAAAATACTCATTTTCAACCCTACTTTAAACCCCAAAAAAATGTCTAAAAAAATTGAAAACATATAATCAAATACATCATTTTAAAGCTTATAAAATATTCTTTATCAATTTAATACAAAAAAAAACCCAAAGAGCTTAAAATATTAAATATACTTATGTAAAAATATAGTTAACTTGTCTCATTTATGAGTTAAAAATTTTAGTCGTTGTTCATTGACTTTTGAACCGCACGCTATAGTCATATCGGTAGATTGACAAATATCCAGCTATGGATAGAAAATAATCTTAAATAGGACCTGTGCACTTCTTTTTACCTAGTTTAGCTAGGGCGCTAGCCCTTTTACCAAATACAAAGTAAAAATATTTTGAATAAAAAAGAACCTATCTGACAGATATTTGTAGATAGATAGTGTCTATTTTTAAAAACGCATAATGTCGCAATATTTTTTTTACAAGCGCGCTGAAAACATTTATTTCACACTTCACACGTGCGGAAAAGTGAAACTTCCCGTACATGTAAATGTAAAGAGTATTTTAAAAGTGATAAGTTTTAAGTTAAAACTTTAACCTTCAGTGAACAAAACACCTTACAGCACTACTCGTCCTTTAAAACTACACATTTTCAGCCCGCGCTTTCTTCGGCATGCACCTCGAGAAGAAAAAACCTCAAACAACAAGCAACCAACTCATATTTACCACTGAATGTGCATCTAACAGAACATTCAAGTCCACGTTCAATGTTTATGTTAGAGGCGTACGCGGCTGTTGCATTTTAAAACACAGTAACCAATGTATTTTTATTTGTAAAGTTCTGACACATAATTTTGGCCTCGTAGGGCCTGCCTGCGATTGGTTAAAATTGAATTTTTGGCATTTGTAAGGCTTTTTTTGTTCCAAAATTTTTCGGTTGTTAATAGGATATACCATTCTACCATTGTTAAGTTAAAGAGCTACTTAAGTGCCTAAAGTTGCTTTTTTACGTTTCTCGACTTTTTATATCCAAACAAGGCTTTCCGAAAATTTTTAAAATTTTCAAAATGGGAAAGCAAAATATGATTTCCGCCATAAACAAATTATGTCTGTCTGTATGTCGGTCTGTCTGTCTGTCCGGGAGATTTGTAACCACGATAACTCAAGAACGCTTACAGCTTAAGTATTCAAATTGGACCATAGGTTGATTATCCAAAGTTCTAGGCTGGGATTGGACTTTTTGGTGAAAATCGGGGTGGGGTAAGCGGGCTAACATGGGGGTAAAAACAATTATTTTCAATTTTTTTTAGTTTATTTTTTGTTTAACAAAAAAGGAACTTTTTTTTATTTTTTTTTATTTTTTTGATTTTTTTTGATTTTTTTTGATTTATTTTTTTTGCGTTTTTGATTTTAATGAACATAGGCCTATAGGGGAAAGTATTATTTTGTCGACAGCAATATTTTTTTCTCGGTGCACTTACTGCATTTTAAAATGTGGCAGCCGTACGGTACAGTAGCGTCTAAAAGTCAGAAATAAATCGAACCGTTCACTGATTTTATGAATTTGTTCATCAAACAGCGTACTTATTCTAATTTAATCGGTCCAGATGGTTTAACTATTGAAGGCTATACAACAAAAAGGGTACAAGTAATTTTTTATTATTTTTTGAGTCGAAACTGATACTATTATTTGAATATTTATACATTATTCGACAGTTTTAGATGTATTTTTTTGTACTTATAGACCGACAGACTATTGGCCTTAAAAGTAATGATGACAAAAAAAGTAAAATAGTTGAAAAAAAAGGCAGACCGAGATGTCTAAAATGTCCCGACAGACATACAGATAGATATAGGACCTTTTTTCAATAATTTTATATTCAAAATATAAAAGTAAAAATTAGGCATCTTAAATACTTTGGTATAAGGCTGTTATTGAAGCATATTTTGGTTAAAACGCTTCTTATATAGATTTATGAGATGGAATTGTTAGATAATAAATCCGAAAACTGTATCAGAGTTCAGTTGCACAATAATCTTTAATTATTGATGCCTCTTCTCAATTTAACTATTCTATCAATAACAATAATCAATAATCAATTGTTATTTGACGCAACACTACACAATGATAATGTACCTATTATAGATTTTATAGCTAGAAAATTAAATTTCATAGTTTTTTTTGCTAGTATTCATTAAATGTATTAATTACGCTGTGGACATTTTACAGTGTTGTCAATTTTACATTAAATTACACAGGCTTGTGACGAAATAACTGTGTTGGATTTGGAAGGTGATTTACTAAGGTTTTTGGATGCTAGTTACTTAATTTATAATTATATTAATAGCAAATAAGTACAAAAGTAGCCACTTTTAAATAAAATTAGGTTTGGACTTTTAACCTGGCTACTTTGTTTTTTTGCTTTAAGTATCTACTATTTAAGAATATTTTTTGTGGATGGTGGTAATTTCGTGATAATAATCAAAGCTTAATAAAAACGGACTTTCATGATCTAGTTAGGATGAAAGACTAGCTGTGCCACGCGTGGCAAATTATTTTTATTTTGAGGAGGATCAAGATCTCTTTGGTCTCATGAAGCACACGTTAAGGAATAATTTGAGAATGTTGTTTTTGGAAGTATGAAAGTTTGAACGAAAAGGTTAAGGGTGAGGCTTTGTTAAGGAGTATTGGCTATTTGCAACGTGTTTTTGACGTGCTAATCCCACGTAAAATTCTTGTTTAGGGTAATGCCTAGATTATTTTATCTAAATGGGTTAATTTAATTTATTTTTAGTTTATAGTACCAAGTATTAGTTTATATTACGAGGCAAATTAAGCAAAATCTTAGTTAACCAATAATTGATCCTGTACGATGATATATCATTTTACCGTGAGGTGTTTTTTTAATACGTCAGTATAACTAATTGCATTTCAAGGCAATACATTATTATTTAATGGTTTATTATTAATTTTTAAAAATATATAAAATGTTTTAATAAGTTGTGAAAATATACAATGCTTTACATACTAGGATATACTCTCCATTGTTATTTGTCAGTGCTTTCTCGAAATATTTAGTTGTTTAATCAGTATTCATTTTTTTTTTATTTATTAAGGCAAACCGGTCCAAGTGTGACCCACGGGCCCATGGGGTAAGTGTGTTTCAAATTGCCCTCTTAAAACGCGATCGCATATGGCATTATTGTTCTAGCTAAGGGCATATCCACAGCCTCGCACAACACGCATAATACATAAGAATGCGATGCCGTGATTGGCTTGATGTGCCGTCATGTATCTTGTATACCAATCACGGTATCGCATTCTTATGTATTATGCTTTTTATGCGAGGCTGTGAATACGCACTAAAGAAACGTGAAGAGCAATTTAATATAAGAGGTTATGCTTGGCGGTTGATTATACAGTGCGTACATTAAGTCTGGAATCACCCGATTTACTTTTCAATTATAAGACTTTTAAAAAAGGCTCGGACAGGTCGTTTTTAATTTTTAATTTTTCAAATTTTGGTGTAAAAAAAGTTATTAAAATTTTCACCCCCTTGCACCCTCCCATCACAACTTTTTTTTTTCAAATAGCAGCTACCTCTTGTGACACATCGTTGGAAAGGTTATTTAATAAGCTTTCTAACGGTGTATGCCAAAGCCTTATTTAAAAAGGGGCTTAGAAAAAAATTAGTGGCTATTTGAAAAAAAAAACTGGAATAAGTGGGTGCAAGGGGGTGAAAATTTGGTGTAAACCAAAATTTTCGAAATAAAAAATAAAAATCGACCTGTCTAAGCATTTTTTTCTTCAAATGCTCATACAGGTGGATTTTTATTTTTAATTTTGCAAATTTTGGTTTACACCAAATGTTATCACAATTTTCACCCCCTTGCACCCACTTACTCCAATTTTTTTTTTTCAAATAGCCACTAATTTTTTTCTAAGCCCCTTTTTAAATAAGGCTTTGGCATACACCGTTAGAAAGCTTATTAAATAACCTTTCCAACGATGTGTCACAAGAGGTAGGTTGCTATTTGAAAAAAAAAGTTGTGATGGGAGGGTGCAAGGGGGTGAAAACTTTGATAACTTTTTTTACACCAAAATTTGAAAAATTAAAAATTAAAATCGACCTGTCCGAGCGTTTTTTTAAAAGTCTTATAATTGAAAAGTAAATCGGGTGATTCCAGACTTAATGTACGCACTGTATTTATGTCTTTATTTAATAATTCTATTTGTGTGATACGTTGACTTACTCCAACAAAAAAAAATATAGGAATAGCTGAAAAGACAATTCATTGTATTATATTGCTTTTTAAAAGAAACTAAAAAGTACAAAGGGAAGAACAGGGATGTATATTTTTTGTGGAAAAAATGTGATATTTTGCTGCCTTTTTAGATGTATGTCAAGTTTTAGTTATTTAAACAGCTCGTACGGGGTCCGTATAATAATAGTATTTCATAAAATTCTTTCTATTTATTCCTAATCAATCAGAGTTATCGGAAATTCGAGCTGTGGCCAGTGAAACATGTTTAACATTCGCCCGATATCGACACGTTCTGCATCCCACACAGAAATTATGAAAAATGGACTGTTATACCTGTGGGTACACTTCGTTGAAAAAATGCATACATTAAGACGTACGATTCACACAACTCAATCAAAATTTAACACTTACACATCGTTATTTTTTTAATTTTTAAATTGATGGTTTTCACACAGCGAAAAATACTGCTGCCTAAATATCTACGAGAACTTAAGGTACAAAAAAAACTAGACCCAATACACTTAACCCACTATAGTGGATTCAACCCACCAATAATGAGCTAAAGCTTAACTGTATGTTTGACCCAACAAACTAATAACTCTTCTCTCTAGAATAGGCATATCATTTGTAAAAACTGACAAAAACGTAGCCAACATATATATTTGTCTGTCTTACTCTCACAGCTTTGTTCTAACAGAGACAACAACAACAACAACAACAGTTACTGGTAATTGGTATTGTTCAGGCCTGAATATACCTAATATTTGTTTACCAACAAACTGAGATGTTGGCGATACTTTATATTAACGGTATGCGTATTCTAGAGAGAAGAGTTGTTAGTTCGCTGGTTTGACCTTTCTTGTTCTCATCAGTACATATTCCTAATAGAATAGTCCAAACAAACCAAATTGTTGATTGACTCAAGCTTAATACCTTTGGCTAATAATTCGGCCTCAGGGACTTCTTAGGAATAAGTATGCGTGTGGCTATCCCGAGGTACCACAGCCCCCAAGTCAAGGTAAGCTCGAGCCAACTGGCAAAAGGGGCCATAATGACCTAGTTGCCTGGCTTGTAGTCTCCCCACCCTTACTACTAAGCTCGAGCCAAAGACTGCGTAGCATTAGGGAATCCATAGTAGGGATGTAGTATCTAATTCGATGCCTTTGGGAAATTGGCCATCTCCCAGAGTAATAAGCTTTACAACGAGTTTTTCTTCAGAGACTAGATTAGGCTCTGGCAAACTTTTATTTATTTAGGGACTTGCAGGACTTGGGCTGGTATATCAATTCTTTTATGTATCTAGCTTGGATGAGTCTGCCGACGACATCGGTGTGCTCGAAAAAGACTGCTGGGACTAGTTATTTTTAATGGAGCCAGAGAACTGGTCAAGTAGTGGCCGGGATTGCAGGTTTACGATGTGGGCTTAGCTGCTACTTGTCAGTGTCTTTGGTCTTACTAAGGGAATAAGGAGGCTTTGAAGGTCAAAATCCGACAGTGCCGACTATATCGGACGTGGCTCAGTTAGATTTTTATGGCAAGGACAAATATCTACCATCTACCAGGCTCAGATGTATCAGGCCCACTTGAGGCGAAAACTAAGGTACAGTTGTTCATTTACCTCCAAGTATCACCCAATGGGAATATTAAGATTTAAATGTTTTTGGTATGCAATAACTTTTGCCCCAAAAACTCATCTACCTTCCATTGAATTCGCTTTTGACTTTTTTCAAAAGTATTATATCTGTTGGAACTATAACGGCTTTTGCTCTTACATCAAATAATGTTTATGCGGAAACACAATGGACCAGCAGGTCAGTTACTTTGTATATCTGCTCTGCTACTGATGGTGATATGGCTAATAATGACTCTGTAGTTATATAAATAATAATAATAATAATAATAATTGGACAACCAATGAAAATTTTTAAAAACTAATAACACAAAAGTTTATTCCCTGTTAAAATGGGAAATGGTCCAGATCCAGATTGTGTACTTATATACAATTTTTTTCGTAGCAAAAGATTTATTTATTTCATTTAACTACAAAAAAATAAATAATTTAGAAATCAATATTTTAAATGTGCTTTGTTTTAATTACTTCTTTATTTATTTTATTATTTTTTTTATTTTTCTAATAGTTTTCTACCATGTAATTGGAATTGTCACAAAACAAATAATAATATAATACTATTTTACCGTTCAGTATTATTAATAGTTAAAGAACCAGTGATCTTCGGATCAATTTATCTCTTATTCTTTGTAGGGCACTAAAGTGTGGGTAGTCTTTGAATTAATTATGCATGGGACTGAAAAAAAAGTAACTGCATTTCTTAATAATATAGCGGAGACTTGTTATTATAATTTAATGTAAATAAATAAGAAATAAATAAAATCTTTTAACATTTCATTCACCTATTGCTTGTTATTGTTGATAATTATACGTTTGGACTGCATAGGTTAGACTTAAATAGGCGTTTATTTCTAGTTATTTAATACGCTGCATATTAATTACTAATAGCTTGTCAAATATTATTTATGTTTATTTTAAATTATTACTTATTCAATCACAAAATTATCATTAATGTCCAGTTAACAAGTACATATAAATATGGGAATACTTTAGCAAGGTAGCGGTTCTTTAAATTAGAAATATGTTATTGTTTCTTTCGTAAATAATAGCTGGAAATTTTTATATTAATATTTCTGGAACACACGGAATGTTAAAATTCTGCGACAACTGTTTATATTTAGTATAGTATATTCTATAACTAGTATGGAATAGACAATATTCTGCGCGAGCGGAAGTTTGTCATACGAGCCGGCAGGCAAGTATGACGGTCCCGCAAGCGCTGAATGACTATTCCATACGTGTTACAACACAGTCTACAGACTATACTTTTTCTTAGACTGCAAATATGAAACACTGTATGGCTTTAAACTGCGGACATGGTTAAAAACAATGTTTTTTGTGAATTGACATTATAAATGCAACAAAACACATATTTTTAAATAAAGCAATTAATGTTATCTAATAATTTTATCAAATCACTACTTCAAAAAGATTTTTATTTAATTTTAGCACATATTTACAAATTATAATCCAAAAATTGAAGGTTATGTCAGATTGTTGTGACAGATATCAGGTTTAAATATTTAACAATAGATGGAGCAGTTTTAATTTTTGGAACTAAATGAATAAAAAACTGGTCAAATATTAAGAAAAACTAATAAACTTTATTTAATTTTAACGCAAAACTTTAAAATAATAAAAAAATCTTGCTGTTAAGAACACTTTAATAAAAAACTAAATATATATAAAAAGAACAAGAAATATTATAATTAAGCAAAACTTTAAATTGCATTAAATTATTCAATATTTCTTGGTAATATTAATATATTTTTGCTAATTTTGCTACAGTTTTCTTTAATTTTATAAACAAGAGATGGCACTACATGTGCTCATTCTAACACTTGATACGGAATATTCATACCGTATCTAGAGCTAGAATGAATTTGTTCTGTGTTTAAAAAGTGTGTGTATTTGCTTACATTCTAAAGCAGTCGTAGAAAAAAATATATTCTATACTTCAGTTTTAATTTTAAAGAATCACAAATAGGGTTTCAATTTTTCAGAAACTTTGAAATATTTTTTTTAATTTCAATTTATAGGTTAAAACTGTTTAAAACTGACTCTGCGATTGGTAGATTCCTTATAAACTAAAAATTTTATTGGTGAAAACCTTCAAAATTAAAACTAGACAAATTAATATATTTTAAATTGTTACGAAGCAGACTAGGCCACAAAAGTTATTAAATCTCTAGCTATATTTAATTGTAAACTAAACGATTCTAGTTCCCAAGTAGTTAAAATTAGGAGTGCCTTAAATCTAATTAACCATTAGGGTGGAGTGAAAAATTTTTTTCGTCCAATCATATAGCACTATGTACCAAAAGTATTATAGAACAAAGACGGTATTTTTTTAATTTTTTTTGCAATTCGTTTTGATGAATTGTTTTTTGTTTTTTTTAGGTTGCTGAAATCGAATCTGAATAAAAAATCTAACTCCACCCCCTCTGAGGTTTTTGAGGTTGCTAAAACAGCATCTTGAAATAATTTTTTTCTATATCGACTCCCTTTGGGGTGGTGGGTATTTTTTTTTTTTTAAATTGGTATATTGGTATTTTTAAGGTTGCTGAAAGTGAATCTGATAATAAAAATGGTTCAATGGTGTTAGATTTTTTTTATTATCAGATTAGATTTCAGCTCAAAATCTCCTATAATGTAATTTTTAAATTGGGATTAATATACTTCATTCAAAAAAATTTAAAATTTCTTAAATTTTGATTAATTTCAAGGCCCCCGTGGGGAATCAAAACGACTTTCAAAAAAATAGAAAACAATTACTGGTAATGTTCTATAATAAAGGCAACTCTTGGTACATAGTGCTATATTGGGCTATATTGGGCGACAAAAAATTTTTGCTCCACCCTATTCACTATATATAACATAATTTTACCTATGCACTGGACTATTGTTTCAATTTTATAATTTATTCAAGCAAAAACTCCTTTAATTAATATACTCAATGCCTTTTTAATCGTACTAAGGCGCTAATTAAGATTAGATTTTGCTGATTTGTAAGTATAATTAAATAATTTATACCTTTGATCTTATTTTTAAAAACTTGAAATATAGATAAGTGAAAATATAATAATAAATTGTTATTATATTTTAACAAAAAATTGCATTAGGTAACATGTTTTTTACTAACAATCTTTCTAATCTTTTAATAATAACATTACTAAATAAAATGCTGTACCTACTATTATAGTATAATACTATAATGTAAATTGTTGTGAGAATGTTGACTTTTGTTCAATTTATGGATTTTTATGAAAAGACTACGGGGTAAACGAATTCGATGTTTAAACAAAATTACTTTTGCTACAGGGTTTAATAATGACTCAGACGCCTTTTACCATTTTTATGTTTTATGTCCTTATGCAAGCTTCTGGATATGCCTTAAGCAAGGGCTTTAACAATTTAAAAGGTTTTTATTAAAACATGTTACATGCTACATTTAAAACTAACCCATATTCTATTAGAATGCATTCAAAATTTATCTTTTTTGTAAATGAAAATATAATAAAATTTTGGAAACTCGCTTTCTTGAAAGTTTTTTCATATTTCATAATGTAAAAACACACCTTTTTTAAATCATATTCTAAAAACTTTTATTAGGTTCATGAACTACCAGGGTCTCTATTCTTGACGATTAGCAAAAATAATACGCATACGGAGTTGCTATGGTACAACCAATCACATACTAGCTACCAGAGCAACAGCGTATGCGAATTATTTTTGCGATTGGTCAAGATTAGGGCTGCAGGTTGGCATAAGAAAAAAAAAAGATCATATATATTTGTTTAAAAAATTATCACCAAGATTTTTTAAGTACATGTTAATAAAATAACGTGTATTTTAAAACAGTTTATACAGCAGTAGGTAAGTATAAATAAAAAAATAAACTTGAAACCGGGGTTAAAAACATCTAGTTATATTTGCCTTATACTATACTAAAGTGTTAAAAAACCAGATGAGCTTTTTCTTATTTTCTTTATAAGCTAGCACGTGCGTAACACCCGTGTATTTATTCAAGACATTTTTTCATTTTTTTTATCTCCTTCAACACCAAGATGTCTAATAAAGCCGGAATAAGAAATATGATACACTAAAAAAAACTTCATCAGTCATTATCTCTAGAAAAATCGTAAAATAGAATGTATTCACAATCATAAAGTAAAATATCCTTTAAATGTATTAAGAAGGTTTTTCTTTTTAATCACGGATAAACTGGACAGATTCTAATAACCCCTTGCGAGTTGGAATTAAAGTATTTTTTGGATCCAAAAAAGTAACGCTTGTATAAAAGAATATAACGATAAATTAAAAACTTAATCAGAAATAAACAATATAATCATAAAATTCTAAAAATATATACATTTTTTCAATGGATAAACCCTATTGTTTTTATTATTTCGTACTTAGAGATATGGCGTATTTTTTACGCCACCAAACTTTAAATAAACACGTAAAAAATCTAATTTCAGCTCGGATTTGGGGCTTAAACTGAATGTCCGAAAGGTACTGAGACGCGGAAAGCCGTAGTCAGTCGAAGTTGGAAGAAATTACAAATTGCTTACTATCCAGGCGTAAAATCTACGCCGTATTTGTGACAGAGGGTTAAAATGTATTTCCTTTTTTAAATTTCTTTTGGTGTGTATAAAGACAATACACACGCACCTTTATTAAACAAATTTAAATGTTTCTAATTAGGAACGTTGTCGTTAAACTATATAAAACAGACACAGTTTCTAGGAAATGCCTTTGCTTTAGTTTAAATATTTAAATTCTAACGTTATCTTTCTCCTTTATGGTATGATGATTAACCAAACAAACTGTTTGTGTAATTTATAAAAAAAATCTTATATACTTTAAAAATATTAGATAATGTATAAATGGTCCCTAAAAGTGCCTTGAGGCGTCCAATATTTTAACAAAGGTGCGAATGGATGAATGTGATATTTTGAAAAATTAAAAAAATGTTTTTTTTAGACATTTTAAGTTATTTTTTATTATTTTATAAAGATTTTAAAGCAGCCACCCATCTTTAATAATATGACTTTGGATGTTCTCAGTTCTCTTTTTCGTATTTTTACTATGTATACACGTATACACGTATACACTCTATATATACTCGAATATACTCTATATAAATATATACCGACAAATCTTGTCGGTACAGAGTTGGTATTTTTAAAATTACATTTACTGACGTACCGTCATTTTATCCCAGGGTATACTCTAATTTAGAGTTTTTGAAGTCAGAACAAGCCAAAACAAAACATAAGTGATGATTGAAGATCTTATATCCGGAGATCAAAGTATCCCCAAATGACGGTATGTACTTTTAATATTTTCTTGGAATAATATAGAAAGGTACAATGTTTTTTTTTCTATTTTGCAACTCTTATAAGCTCATAATCACGGCGCATTTTGCGTGTTCTTATAGGCCCATAAGAGGTTAGTACTTTTTTTTTCTTTTGGGTTGGCAAGACTGGACAAAAGAATATAGCTATAGTTAAGTTTATTTTTCTAAAAAATTTTGTTAATTTGTACCGTGTTAAAATTGTGACTTGGTTACTTGCAGTGAAAAAGAGAAGAGCTGACTATAAAAGATATCAAAATATCGTCTGTTCTGTGAATTTCAAGCATTGCGAAAATTGTAATGCCAACCCAAAACAAAAATCCCTAAATCGGTCATCAATTTAAATGTAAGTAAAATATCGTCTGTTCTGTGAATTTCAAGCATTGCGAAAATTGTAATGCCAACCCAAAACAAAAATCCCTAAATCGGTCATCAATTTAAATGTAAGTATTTTTAAATTTTAGAGTAGAATAGAAAAAATTGTATAAAGCACCTGTTTCATAACACGTGTTTAGCGCACTAGTACTTTAGAAAACTCGCCGCAAGCGGATCGTTTTCTAAACTTGTACTCGTGCGCTAAAAACGGGTGTTATGAAACTAGTACTTTAATATACTATTTTTTTTTTTTCATACGTGATGATCGAAGTACTTATATCCTGAGATCAAAGTATCCCCAGGTAACGGTATGTACTTTTAATATTTTCTTAAAATAATATAGGAAGGTACAATGTTTCTATATTTATTTTAATTGGATCTATTTTTAAAATATTAATGAGCTATTAAGTTTAATTTACAATAAAATGTTTTGTTCTAAATTGGAAACATATCCGGATACATAGTGCATACAAGAACGCAACAACCGAGGCAACAACCATAATGAAATAAGAAGATACTAAGAATTATTTGCCGGCGTACTAAGTTTGATTCTTAAAATAGTTTAGACATAAAATAAAATTTATAAAATTTAAATATACCTTTTTAAAAAAGATGTATTTAAACTTATACAGATAAATAATGTATTGTCCATTCTCAAAGTGGAGTAAAATATTTCAGGAAATAAACACAACTTCTCAAAGTCTTCTTCACAATTTTTTTATTATTATTATATTTGGCTTTGGCTACATGTTTCGTCCCTAATTAAAGTGGGACATCTTCAGGCCGTATAGGTTCTAAAGAAACTGTCTAGAAATGTAACATCTATTGTAGATTATAGAAAAACGTTCACAAAAAATACTAGACGTCATTAACATTAATAAATAACAATTAAATACCATTTTTTAAAACAAATTATTACATTTTTATTGATATTTGACAGAAAAATGTAATAATTTGTTTTAAATGGTATTTAATTGTTATTTATTAATGTTAATGACGTCTAGTATTGTTTGGACTTTTAGATGTTACATTTCTAGACAGTTTCTTTAGAACCTATACGGCCTGAAGATGTCCCACTTTAATTAGGGACGAAACATGTAGCCAAAGCCAAATATAATAATAATAAAAAAATTGTGGAGAAGACTTTGAGAAGTTGTGTTTATTTCCTGTTATACAGATAATATTTTACAAATATTTTATTTATAACTTTTTATTATTGATAATTTTAAAAATCTTTAAATGTAGCCAGTTTTTGGGTTATTTTTGAACCAAAAAGCAATATTTTAAAGTATTTCTTTAAACACCCAAAGGCCCAAATTAATTCTACGGATAGAAAAAAATTAAATATCTGTTTTTTTTTAGTCCAAAGGCATTTTTAAGCTAAGAAAAAAAAATAAGCCCTAAACATTAAGCAATTAAAATAAATAAAAAAATATTGCTGCTAAAAAAAATGTTATTATCTATAAACTCGTCGTAGGGTGTTCTTTTCTGTTATGCATTTTTATAAATTTTCCCTGCTTTCTACCTAGAAATCTATTATGCACTTCGGATATTAAAGAATCGATGTTAATATGTAACCAGAAACTCGCCGCAAATCCAATTATTTCCAATCAATAACAAATCACAGATTAATTCGTTACAAATTAGCCACTAGCATGTCTACAAAATTAAATTTGTAGGCTATAACATCTAGAAATAATTAAAAATTAATTACATGATGCAATATTATTGGGAGGCATAGCGTAGTGTCTAGCGCGGATGTATAGTAAGCCTACTAGCGCGAGTTCGATTCTCACTGGGGCCGATTTGCCTTTTTCAGTTAATTGATAATTGAAATTTGGCGAAGTCGATAAGTGAAACGAAAAACACCCTAGAAATTGATTCGAAAGTCAGTATAAGCTGGTGGTTCCCTCTACTACTAGCCCACACAAGTCCTGGACTTAGGGGATGCTTAATTAAGTAGAATAGTACGAAGTTAAACAAACAAATAAACAAACGGACAAACAAACAAACAATAATAATTTTAATTATAAACCAAATTTAAATGATTGTGAATAAAATACTATACAATTTTTTTTAATAAAACACACATTACAGGGCCGGAGATTTATATTTAACCTTAGCCATCATTCTGTGTCAGATATCTGTCAAAGGGCGAGGTCAAATATACAACTCTGGCCTTGAAATGTGAGTTTTATTGAGATATGTATACTATTTTAGTAGTAGAAGTATATCGTCACTCAAAGTACAAGAGGTCGTATGTCAAAATTTTACTTTGTTAATAATAATATTTCCTACAGGATGCTTCTTGAAATTTATTTAGGGTTATTTGTGATAAACACTCGGAAATGAAGCAAATAAAAACTTTATTGCATTACATAATCATGCCAACGTTTCACCTAATATTTAGGCTTAGCCCTGAATCATGAATTTGTGTAAAAATATGTAAATAGATTTAATTTTGTGTAAAAGAATGTACAATATGCAAAATTACCAATATACCGTGTACCATTTTATTATATTATTTATTATATTAGAGGTTAAATGAAATCTTTTATGAATTAATTAGAGGTAGGTAAATAAGCAAGCTTATTTATTTATATTTTATTTTTATTTATATTTTTAGCAAGGAAAATATTAAAAGTTATAAACTACTTCACAAGTACTGGCAAAAAAAGTCGAGAAATTAAATATTGACAAAATTTATAAATAGTGACATTTTTACATATCTTTAATATAAAAAAAATAATTAATCTTTAATCAAAAAACATCTTTAATCAAAAAAAAAATTGGAAACAATACGTTATAAATCCGATATTGAAGGTCGAAAAATATTTATTTCTACCTTATTGAAATCTTTATCACAAACATAAAATATCAGCTATTATTATTATGAATCATTTAGAATTCAGAACAAATAGGTGACCTGTAATGCGTTGTATTATGAACGTAGACGTTGTAAATAACTGTTTCAGGTTTCAATATATTTACAATTTAGTCTTGTTATTGTGTGAAATAATACCGTGGCTGTCAAAAGTCCGTATCCCTTTAACTTTTGAACGGCTCAAGATATGAACTTTAAATTTGTAACACAAGTTTAAAATAGGGTTAAAAATGAGAATTTTAGTCAAAATTTCTTAAAAAAAAAACAATATTTTAAAAATGGTTTATTTCATGATAAAAATACCTCAATTATACTTTTAAACTAATTTTAAATGATATAAATAAAATTTTACAAAAATATCTTAAAAAATCGCATTTTTTAGCAAAAAAAAAATGAAAAATAAGAACCCTTAAAAACATGTTTAAGAAATTAAAAAACACGTAGTCGAATAGAGAATTTTATGAGCTTTAAAATGATATACCACACGACCCCCCTTTCTATTTAAAAAAATGTTCCCCCTTACCCCCTGCCACTTCAAATATATACCAAATAATTATTTGGGATATGTTATTTACATGTTTTAAATTTCAAGTTAGTATCTTAAGCCATTCAAAATTTAAAGAAGGCGGCTTTCGACACGCTCTGTATATCGACGGCTAGATTAAAAAAAATTGTTAGTTTGCCACTTTGCTTACGCAGCTGTCGATATACTAGATAGCCAGAGCAGGAAGGGTTAATATCATCCTGGCAATGTTTTTGTTTTTTTTCACAGATAAAAGGATTCCTTGAAACAAGGACATCTGTCTTTCGACATGTTCAAAGCCATATCCTTTTGTTTCAAGGCTAGCATTTCCTTGAACCGAACTCAATGTCCTTGAATGAAGAGCACAGGTTTGTGAATGAATGAAAAAGTTCCGTGCTCTTGATTCAAGAAAATTCAAAGAAAAGCTAGCCTTGAAACATATCGAAAGACAGGTGCTCTTGGTTCAAGGAATCTTTTTTTCTATGTGCTCTCCCATCAGAAGATGTATGCACTTTTTTGATAGGGCACTTTACAAATAAAACAGTGGTCAAAACAAATATTTTCTTACAACAAAAAAGAAGATAATTTGACTTTGGGTCCATAAAAATTTAAATAAACATAAAACATTAAATGGCAGTAAACTTCGAAGAAGTAGGTGGATGGGTTATTTGTACCTACTGATTTTTTGCACAGCTAAACACGTCAATATTGAATTGAAAAATAAATCATAACCTCGAAACAAAAAATATCTATGAAAGGTCCGAATTGTGCCAATTAAAAAACGAATTTAAAAATAATTTAAAAAATATTGTTTTTTTCAAAAAAATCAAAAAATATCAATTTTTTTTGTTCAAAATATTTGTCAAAAAAGGTTAGTTTTTAGGAATTACAAAAAAAATAAAACAACATTTTTATTCTATTTTACCCCCTTACCCCAACCCGGTTTTTACCATAAAAACAATTCTAGCCTAGAACTTTGGATAAACAACCTATGGTGCAAATTTGAAGTCTTTAGCTCAAAGCGTTCTCGATTTATAGTGACCGAGAGACAGAATTTTTTTGGCGGAAATCGTTTTTTGGATTTTTTAAAATGTTTTCTACTAAAAATACTTTCCTCATGGCAAGTAAAAATAAATTATAACCACGGACCACAATATTTCGATTTGGCCACCTCGTCATTTCTATAATTTGGCCACCAATTAAAGTGTGGGTTTACATGAAATCCTCGGAAACATCCGTGGCCACATCCGTGACGGATATGGCCACCGTGTTCTTAAAATTTATAATATATGTGCTATAATTATAACTAATTAATTAAATAATTAATAATTATTAAAAAAATATACTTTCTGAATCAAAATCACTAAAAAATAATAATTTGGCCACAAAGGAGCTGTTGGCCACACTGTCTAGTCCGGGCCTGTTCTTTAACGCAAATGGACGATACTTAGATTAACCAAAATTAATAGTCAGGTTGGCCTTGGTGGGAAGCACGAACTCCCTGCATATTGTACTCATTTTTTTCTTGGTCATCATCATAGATCGGATTTTTTAAAGCAACAACGACCGATTTAAAATTAAATTTTTATTAGTTATTTTTTGTTATTTTTTGTTAAAAAGCTTTTATTAAAATGCTTACCTATAGCACAAGTCCTACATAACTACATAACTTATTCATAAAAATATTTGTTTATTTATTTAAGTAATACAGAAAAGGAAAATTAAAACTTAAAAAAAAATGAGGTATAGTTAGAAAATGAACCACAAGCCTGCAGATGAAACTGCTGAATGAATTACAAGTGTAATTTCTAAAATAAAAAATAGAGGTTCTGTGCGAGTTGAAAGGTTAACCTTACAGATAACTTCTGAACGACTCTAAAGCCCTGTTTTACATCTATTAGAAAAATAAAAAAAAAGTAAAGGAAGTAAGCAAGTGCAAAATTTAGATATCTATAGAGACATTAATTGGAACAATAACTCAAACTAATGATATAAAAGTTGTAAACCAGTTTCAGGACTTATAAATAATGATGATGATGACAGTGGTAGCCTACTTTATAATTAAATTTCAATCATAATGAAGTGCCAAGTTTCAAGCCAAGCTATTAAGAAACAATGTGCGTCTTCAATAATAAACAGTAATAAGATACAAATTCTTAGTAGGTGCTTGTTTTAGTTTTAGTCTTGCATTAGTAATAATTTTTAATAGTTATAAGTTAAAAGTTATAACTTATAACATGTTAACCCAAGCACATTCACAAGAAGTAGTGACACGGCCTATGCTCTACGTAGGGGAACCCGGGGCGGAACGGTAAAAGTCCAAACCACTGCCGGTGTCTGCTAGATGTTTCAACAGTTTTTTTTGTTCTCGGAGAGTAGAGTTATGCGTGACGCGGAAATATTTAAAAAAATTTATTTTGATCCGCTTCATCCCTTGTGATCCGCTTCACCCCAGATTACGGTACCAAATTTAAAATTCTACTGTCCAATCATTT
Organism: Brachypterus glaber; assembly: GCA_958510825.1. Classification (NCBI taxonomy): domain Eukaryota; kingdom Metazoa; phylum Arthropoda; class Insecta; order Coleoptera; family Kateretidae; genus Brachypterus; species Brachypterus glaber. The sequence continues at coordinate 8,341,535 of OY294052.1, forward strand.
GACAGTACTGTAAATTTTCTGGCAACGTCGCTCATGTGCTGTTTGACAACAGAGCCAAAAAGCGGCTTGCTTTTTAAACAAGACATTTTTATTTGTCAGTGACAGTACTTGGTGTAGAATTAATTTGGATACAACTAAGGTAATAATTAATAACATTTTTTTAATGAAAGCCATTTAATAATGCATAGTTTCAGATATTCTATTCAATAAAAAAAATACTTTATAATAAAAAAGTAATAATAATTTATAACCTATTGTTTATAATGATAATTTGTATGGAGATAAGCTAAACACTTTTGACACGGTAATGACACAAATTGCTAACACCTTAATGGTGCCGTATTAAAAATACATTAGCAGTATTGTTATTCATATTGATTTACGATTGGTTCATTAAAAGTTAAGCTTTCATAAGGGGTTAAACGATATTTTTGGAGATTTAGTTTCAGCGACCCCAAAAACTCTCAGTGTCGATTTTTTTATAAGTAGTTCTAATTTTTAAAGTTCTGTTCGCCATATTGGATTCGCCATTTTAAATTTTAAAATTTTGGTAACTGGATTTGTGTTCAGCGGCTTCAAAAACACAAAAGTAAAAAGTTAAAAAAGAATAAAATTGTTTTTTATTTTAACTCTTAAAAAAAGTGCACAGTTTGTACCTTTATTCTTATATATATATCATTGGCTGTCCAACCCATTTAGGGTCCTAGCCTCCCGTGAGGGTTTCCGAGCCTTTTTTTTTACATAGAGCGGTGGCCAACCACATCTATAACCTTTTGGATTATGAAGGTATAAACTCCTTTGCTCTTTGCACTACCTTTGCCCACTCTTTTCTGTGCATGGCCTTCTCTTTCCAGTTTACAATACCTAGTTCTTCCAGATCCTTTTTTACCGTATCTAGCCATCTCTTTCTTGGTCTTCCCTTCCTTCGTTTTCCTTCCTCTTTACTATTAAGAATTTTTTTGGTGCATCTATTCTCTCCCAATCTTTGTACATGGCCTAGCCAGCTGATCCTCTTACTTTTTATTTGTGTCGACAAACAACTTTCCTTAAACAGTTCCCTTAGCTCGTCGTTTCTTCTTATCCTCCAGATTTCATTCTCCTGCACGGGTCCGTATATTCTCCTTAAAACTTTACGCTCCCACGTATCCAAAGATTCCTCTTCCTTTTTTGTTAAGCACCATGTTTCAGATGCATACATCACAACTGGTCTGACCACTGTTTAATAAACCTTAATTTTAGAATTCAATGACAATGACTTGGATTTTAGGATGTTTTGTAAGGCGTAGTAACACTTGTTTCCTGCCATTAGTTTTACGTTGACGTCTGTATTATCGTTTTTCGAAGTTATTTCTGTACCTAAGTATCTAAAACTGTCTACTTTTTCAAATATTTGATTATCGATCATTACTCCTTCATTTCCACAATCGTTCCTTGTTGTCACCATATATTTCGTTTTTGCCACATTTACCCTTAGACCCATTCTTAATGCTGCTTCTTTAAAATATCTATATACTTCCACTAACCTGTCCTTTTTTCTACTTATTATATCCACATCATCGGCAAATACCTCCAAACCTTTATTCTTAACTTTTCCTTAAATTGTGCAATGTGCATATACAAGCTTGAAAATACTAAATAATATTGAATTTTAAGTATTGTTGGTCAAAATTTCGGTTCCGCAAAAAATAAATTAAACTTGAAAAATTAATTCATTTGTGTTTAAGCACTTATGAAGGTTGTATTCTTCAAATACTAACGCTCTATTGGTGCGCTGTTAAAAATACATTAGCAGTATTGTTATTTACATTGATTTATGATTCGATCATTTGTTTGGACTTTTTAATCTGTTCAAAATCTTATTAAACTAAACTAAACTAATTATATTATTTTTTGAGTGATAACAGCTTTACAATTTTTCTTTTATTCAGTGTTCCGTTTCTTAAAACAATTCACTTTGGAAAGTAAAAAACCTTTAAATTTGAAGCTTTTTTACAAACCAGGTTCAGTATTTCCTGGAAATTTCCCACTTTCAATGGATATAGAAATTTGAACTTTGATTTCCGAGACAATACAATGTACTTAAAGTTTAGTACATTTGTAAAAATATTGATATTACTTTATGTTTTTGCAAGGACTTTGAATTAGTTATTTAATATGGCTTCAAGTAGGTAAAAATAATAAATAAATGTCTATTGTAGATAAAAAAAATTCACATATTACGTGTTAAACATAGTTAGGTATATTTTAATCCACTTAAAAAAAATTGTAAAAAGATTATTAGTGGATTAATTTAAGTATAATTCACATATGTATTACAATGGCTTATAGATTAATAATTTTATTCCAAATTACTTTAAATGGCCCTTGAATTTTACTGACTTTATACGTATTACGTACTATACTTTTCAGCGTGTATAGTATATTGCGTTTTAATTAATTTCAAATCAATCTGATATTCGATTTGCAATTATCGTGTATACAAAAAAAATTGACAGAGTAAAACAGACAAATAAAAATTTATTTAAAATTCTATTTTAGGTGTACATTAAAAAGTTAATTAATTAATTAATTAACTAATTAATTCAAGAAAATTTTTGACAATTATAAAAATTTTAAAACCATTTTATAATATGTACGATTCTAACTGGAGATCTGTGAATCCTAATAAATAATTATTTATGGTACTAGTGGGTAAAGTAAGATATTGCCCATGAGAAAATTAACCGAGGCGTCAGCCAAGCAGGTTAATTTTCGAGAGGGCAATATCGGTTTACCCATGAGTGCCATACAAGGTTTTATCCAATAAATAGCTTAGGAATTCATATTTTTATTAAAAATTTTAATGACATTTACAAGAAAATAATTTGACAAGTGACAGTTGAGTGGGTAAAATAAATAATTATCCACTCAATAAAGTAAAAGCCATGTGGGGGTTATTATTGAGTTTATCTATTTAAAATAAAGCTGGTAATTGTCTTATTATCTGTATGTATTGGATAAAGGTTATTAATTTACCCATTTTTGTATTTCTTCTGTACATACCATTTAATTTTCTTTCCTATTCTTAACTTTCCAATACCCTTTACATTAACGATAAAAAACCACATACAATTTGGCCACACAAGTACTTATAATAAAAGTTTATTTCACATAATTGCACATAAACGTCAAGTTTTTCGCACTAATCACGAGCATGCACTTTTAAAATAATAAACACTGTTTCGTGATCGTCCTTAGAGAATCGCGCTTCAAAACGTGAAAAATACCGGCTAAGGTGTTTTAATACCTATATCCAGTGGCCTATGGGTCCATGGATGATAAAAGCGCGGCTTACTATACGTAGAATATACGTAGAATATGCTGTATGCTGAAATGGCGAGAGAGAGAGAGAACCCAAGTTTGCGGCGAGAACAAGTGAAGTCTACGTGCCAACTGCGGGTGGTTTATTAATCGCAGGAGGCTGTTATCATGGCATGCTCCATATATCGCTTATCGTAGCATCTTTATTATATTATACATATAAAAGTTCGTCGTACCTTTTGTGCAGAACCTTGTAAGAAGAATTAATACAGGTTATACAAAGTATAACAAAAATATTTTATCAGGCTGAAAAACGACACAAAAAAAATAAGGAAAGAAAAATCAAGGACCTGAACTAGCTTAAAACAGTTATTTATAATACAATGAGGTAAACAACAGTTTTTTGGGATTCATATAAGTGCACAGGATTCCTTGAACCAAGAGTACGTGTCTTTCTATATGTTCAAAGCCATATTCTCTTGTTTCAAGGCCTGCATTTCTTTAAACCAAAGTCAATATCCTTGAATAAAGAGGACGGATTTTGAATCAAGATCCTCGCTCTTCATTCAAGAACATTGGCTTTGCTTCAAAAAAAATACCAGCCTTGAAATAAGAGAATATGGCTTTGAACACGTGTCCTTGGTTTAAAGAATCCTTCTTTTCTTTGTGTCATACATATTTTTTTAAAAAACAAAAGAACCTTCCCGAGTACAAAAATTCTTTCTATTTAAAATACACTCCATATTTTTTCAACGCAAAAAATGATAGCAAAGATAACACAGCCCCACAAAAAAAAAAAGTCTGGATCTCTAGACCAGACATGTGTATCCTTATGCATTTTTGCCCGCTGAATCCGAATCCGAGGTCAGAAAAAGCCCTACACCCCAGGAATTGGCCCCAGAGGCCGAAAATGGCCGCTGAAAGGTGTGAAACGGGAATTCCGGCATGACGGATGCTCAGGGCAGGTTGAGATTGCATTCTCAAGGCAAAGTCGAATTAGTGGCTAACGGTGGTTAGATCCGACAGGCATCGCGGCCCCTGAGGCCGGAAAATGGGCCCTTGGGGCCCGAAAAATCGAGATTTTCACGTCGGGATCGCAGTTCTTGGATTTTCTTGAAACTTCAAACTGCAGCTACGTAAAGAGGCTGGAACCTCTTCCAGGCCCATTGAAATTCACGCCCAGGGTCCGGAAAATGGGCCCTCAGGGCAGGAAAATCAAGATTTCCACGTCGTCATCACGGCATTGACGTTTCTATGGACTTTCAAACTCAGGAAACACTGACGATGTTGGAACAATTCGTGGCTCATTGGAATGTATGCCCGAGGCCCAGAAAATGGGCCTGAAGGGCCGGAAATCGAGAATCCCATGTCAGAATCACGGCACTCAAGTTTATATGGACTTTCAAACTCAGTAAACACTGAAGATGTTGGAACAACTTCAAAAAAAGTGCCGTGATGACGACGTGGAAATCTTGATTTTCCCGCCCTGAGGGCCCGTTTTTCGGACCCTGGGTGTGAATTTCAATGGGCCTGGAAGAGGTTCCAGCCTCTTTAGGTTGCTGAAGTTACAAGAAAATCGAAGTGCTGCGATCCCGACGTGAAAATCTCGATTTTTCGGCACTAATTCGACTTTGCCTTGAGAATGCAATCTCAACCTGCCCTGAGCATCCGTCATGCCGGAATTCCCGTTTCACACCTTTCAGCGGCCATTTTCGGCCTCTGGGGCCAATTCCTGGGGTGTAGGGCTTTTTCTGACCTCGGATTCGGATTCAGCGGGCCAAAATACATAAGGATACACATGTCTGGTCTAGAGATCCGGACTTTTTTTTTTGTGGGGCTGTGTAATATTATATCTTATTTTGGCAAAATCATAAAGTAGAAGGTTACCTTGAAACTAGTTTAACGAATTAAGTACCTATACTTCTTTTTGGTATACCCTGTATACTTTATAAAATGAAAATTTTCCTAAGAACAATGTTATAGTTTAAAATTACATCTTGTAAAGATATCAACCAGAGTTTATATCTGATTCTGCTTCAGTAATCCAAACAATAAAAAAAGCAAATGTATTTTAATACTTTAATACATATTATAATTTTTAATACAACTTTACATACAGAGAAAAAATATTTTTGACTATTTTACAAATTTATAATAAACCAATCAAATCCCTTTATTTTTTGACTTTCAACCAATCAGATTCGAATTACACTGATAATTTCACGTGTGAAATTATCAAAATCACGGACTTCTTGATCAATTTTTAAAAATATAAAGTTAATTTAGGAAAAAATACCTTCCTCTAAGAATTTGACAAGTGTAAATCCATACTTTTCCATTTTTCTTAGCTAATGCAAACAAAACAAGCTTATTTTGTCACTTTTCACATTAAATATTAAATTTTAACAGTAATTTATCTTGAAAACCACAAATCAACTTTTGACAGAAGCTCTTTCGTTTGCGTCAGAGTTTATATCAATCGTTTTTAGCTTGCGCTCTTTAAAAATTTAAAAAGATTGGCTTAATAGGCAAAACTAAATAACACAAAATTGCATGTAAAAAACATTTTTCTAAAAAATGCTTTTTCTTGCTAGATGGTTTGTAAAATAGTCAAGTCAAATACCACTTAAGGTAGTGACATTTTCAGAAAATTTTATTATGGCCTCATAAAATAATTTTGCTCTAAAGTAAATTTTTTTGGTTTATTTTTCGTTAAAAGCTCTCGACCTTCTGTCTCGAGCTTTTAATAATGAAAAATATACTTAGAAAATTACTGAGTAAAATTATTTTATGGGACAATAATAAAATTATCGAAAATTTCATTACTTCTTGTGATATTACTGTTGTCTATTTCATAAACAATAGGCCAATCAAAACCTTGCATTTTTAGTTTCTGGACCAATCAGATCAAAATGAATCTGATAATTTTTGACCAATGCAATTATCACTTGGTTACTATGGAAACAAGAAACTGACAGTTACTGACATCTTAATAAATGTTATATTTTTGCAAAATGTGTTTTTAATTTGTGAAGCTTACCTTTAGTTGATTTATTTTTATTGATAAGCAATATAAATGCTTATTTTATTACCAAAACATCCCAGGTATAAGCCCTAATTAATTAATTTTGTATAGAATCATAAATTCCCATCCATTTGTAACTAAATATTCAGTTTACTTTTTCAGTGTACAAACTTTTGAACGACTTGTTCTAAATATTAGGTACCTGTTTTTTAGTAAACATTTCTCTGTGTGTATGTAAATTAAAATGTAAATTTTAATTACTCGTAATTTACAATTAAATTAAAAACACATTTATTTTTCAATTTATTGAAATTTTGACATTTAGACATAGTAGATAATTACTAGACTAATTAATTTATATCGTGTTACGGAAAAATAGATTTTTTTGAAAGATAATGTTTAGCTTTAGTTATTTTAATCATATCCGACATAAACGAGTTAATTTATTATAAATAATTACTATTATCTATATGTTAATCTTAAATATGCAAGTGATAATACGGTGTTTTGAAAACAAATTATAGTAAATAATAATAAATATTGATTTGATGAGGGACAAGCGTGAAATCATACTTCATCATAATTATTCAAAATCTGAGAAATTATCAGCAATTATCAGTAATTATCAGTAATTATCAGTGATAATTGACTATCAATCCTCAAAGAAGGGACCTTAACTACCCCCAAGTTTTTGTCACTTCATTCAGGAACCTATATTTTATTTTTAGCATGTGCTATTTTTTGTAAATCCTGAAAAATCATTAAAATCGTATTTTTCCCAGAATTTCAGCTAGTTAAAGATGCGAATAAACTTATTTTTATTATAATCTTAAACAAACCTTTACTTTATAAAAACATTTTTATATTATATATTTATAAAACGTAAAATGATAGCCAATTTCACCTAAATATCAAATATTATCAAAAACACAGTAAGCAATAACAATATCACTAACAGAAATTTTTAAATCACTAATCATAGCTATCCACTTTTTTACTTCAAAATTTAAAATAAATGTCAAATGTTATCAAAAGCACAGTGGGTACTAAATATCCCTAAAAGACAGTTTAAGACAACATTCATCCAATTTTTAAAGATAAAGATTTCAAATCCCTTCTTTCAAGCTCCACCTCTATTTCCACAGATGCTCTCCTTCATTTTATCCATGCTCAACCAACATTCGAAAAATAATTTTTATAAAAAAATACTCAAAAAATTGACATGACATTAATTGTCAAAAAAAAGAGATAAGATGAATACAATTGTGAAAAAAATAGTATACAAACCTCGGCAGAAAATTTAATTTTTCCTTCGGAAATTAGCTGACCGCGGGGCTAACGCCCCGGTCAGCTAACTTTCCCTCAAGAAATTAAACATTTTCCACCTCAGTATATAATACACTATTTAAAAAGACGTGTTTTTTCAGTGTACCAATGAATGCCGATACTCTGTTTCATACAGATGTCAATATCCTGACTTTACCTAAAGTACTTATTAGGTAATAGGTAAGTTCAGCTTCGAGTTTTTGTTGTCCGATACGAATGCAGTTGTATGTAGTATAACCATGCTGTCTACCTCGCCCTGCAGAAGGTCGTTTCTTTTCCATAAAAAGTAGTATACTGTGTGTCCCTTACTGTCAATTTGTAATCACTTTACAACCAAATTTGTTTTACTCTATGAGGGGAAACTAGCCAAATGGGTTAAGGAGTCTGATTCATTATTAGGCCTTTACTTAGCACGTCAGCTTAAATCAGTTTGATTCTAGAGCGCCCGTTAAGCCTTTTTTAGTTAAATAATTATTGAAATTTGGTGAAGGAGATAGGTAAAATGGAGGAACCCCCCTAAACTGTTTTGAAAGTCAGTTAAAGCCGGTGCTTTAAAATATCCAAACCCCCGCGGTGGTTCCTTCTACCACTGGCTCAAAGTCCAAACAAATACGTTAAAGTTATGTAACTGTTCGTATAAGAAATATGTATATGATTTTACATATATTTGCCTATTAGGCTATGTAATTTTTCTACAAATCATATGGTAATATCAACGAACTAATAACTCTTCTCTCTAGAATACGCATACCGTAAATATAAAGTATCGCCAACATCTCGGTTTGTTTGTAAACAAATAGTCTGAACAATAACAATTACCAGTAACTGTTATTGTTGTCTCTGTTAGAACAAAGCTGTGCGAGTAAGACAGACAAATGTATATGTTGGCTACGTTTTTGTCAGTTTTTACAAATGAAATGCCTAGAGAGAAGAGTTATTAGTTCATTGTATAATATACCTAGGTACCTAGGTGACATTCTTTATACAAGTTGCTAGGATTTTTCTATAAATACTTGTCGCTGTTGTTAACTTTATTGTGTTTGTAGGTTATTTTGTACATATATTTGGGTTTTTATTTTTTTTTTTATTTTTACTATTATTATTTATTGATGTGATACGATTTTTAATATAGTTTTGACAACAAGAACTCTCAAATGTTAGTCATGAAACGTAGACATAGTTTAACTGGTGTTTGTGTGTTTTACCAAGATCCAGTCCCACCACTATCAATTTACAGTTTAATTAAGGATCACTAAAACTCAATTAATATATTATCAAACAATTGCGTTTTAAAACCTTACTGTTTTAAACTAAAGCAAAATATTGTTTTAATTGATTAACCTAACTTATGACACAACTTATTAATGGGACACGCTGTATACTTTATGATTATACGAGGTCATGTGCGAAAATACCTTTTGAGGAATGGTCTACAAACCACAATTTTTTTTAATCAAAAATATAAATTGGTGTTTTTAGAATAAGGGAAAGTCAACCATATTTATTGTTTTTTAGTTACAGTGTACAGTGTACACTAGACACTATAAAAAATAAAATTATAAGGAAAAATAGTAACAGTGTTAAAACATCTAAAGACACCAAAAGAATTTTAAATACAAATAAACTTACCAAGTGCATATTTACTTATTTAAACATTTCTAGAATTTGTCCTAAACAAACATTCATGAGATTTCATGCTTCAGCAAATAATTTATCTTGATGGCACTCATTGATGCTAATACATAATTTTTTTATTCATTTAGAACTGACTACCTAATGATGTTAAAGTTAAACATACCGTAAAGATGCTTTGTAAATCATAGTATACTCTTTTTAATTAATTTTTACGTCGGCATTGGTTAATATTTTTAACATGCATTTTTTCAACTTCTCGCGCGCTTTTGACCTCTTGGATCCTAAAGGTGAAAATTTTATATATCTATGTATAGTATATTTAGATGTAAAATATTTTTATTATGTAGGTATACCTACATTGTATAATATACAATATTATGTTTATATCTGTTTTTTATTGTATATAGAGCTATCCAAAAGTCACCCCACCCTCCCTCTTAACTTTTGTTGAGTTGAGATATTGACTTCAAATTTAGAACAAACAAAAAAATGCAGGTAGGGGGGCATGGGGGGAAAGTTTTTTAAATGAACATAAAATATAAATAAAATTTTACATTACAAAAAGCCCTACTTCCAACCAAAAAAAAATAAATTAAAAAAATAAACATTAAAAATAATGTTTTAAAAACTTCCCATTTATTTCCCATATTTTAAAAGCTACAAATATCAAATATATGCTAAAAGATAGTTTATGTTGCCTTATTTGTGTTCCAAAAAAAAAAGTCTTATGGACACAAAAATTTAGAAACTTTGAAGGAAAAGTGTTTTTGATTTTTGTACAATTTTTTTTGTATGGGGTAATTCTGCCCTATGCCGTAATTACTCATAGCCTGCGAGTAATGCCGACCTTTTGAAGCTTTTTTACTAATTGTAAAAAAAATTATTTTAATTGAAATATTTGTTGAGAATATTGGTTTATACAGCATACTTTTAAGTTTCATTTAACTTATTTACATTAAAAAAGCTAAAAATTACAAAGAGCCTTAGGCGGCCGTCATTTCTCCCCCTTTTCCCTATTTTGTACACTAAAAATATTGTTATATAGGGTTATTCAGAAATAAGTTCGAGAAAAAAAATCCTAAAAGGTTGGTCCGGAAACAAGCCCTAAGGGAGCTGTGGCCCTTTGAAGATGGACATATTGAATGGGGAATAAAAAAGCACCAATACAATTTTAATGCTGCAGGGCGATTCTTCGCTTAAAACCAAGTAAAAAAAGTATTTTTCACCAAAACATCTATATTTAATATTAAAGGAGTTATAAATAGCTTTTTAAAAAGTAACATTATTAGTGGCATAAAATCTTACTTCCTCTTAATTGCATTTTTTTGAAAACGGTTGAACCTACAGTGCTACATTATTTGACATTTTTTATGTATTTTCACTAAAGTGATCTATATTTATTAAAAAAAAACCAAAAAATGTCCAAACAATAAATTTCGCCATGAAACTGTAAACAAGAAGCTCTCGCAAAAGTGATAGGTTGACATCATTACCCCACTACGATTTTTACCAAAAACAATCCTAGCCGAGAACTTTGGATAAGAAACATATAGTCTAAACTTTAAGATTTTATCTTAAAACGTTCTCAGGTAATCGTGGTCAGATCTGAGAAAAGTAAAAAGCAATAAAAACTACATTTTTTTTTTCATTTCCCCTCTAGAGAAAAAGTAAAATAAAAAAATTAAAAATCTTAGTAGATACTGCTCTTCTACACCTAGTTTTATAGCTATGGAGAGTATACTAATTTCTTCTCACGGCCAAAGATACTAAGATTTCAAAAAATAATTGTCAATATTTAGTCACCATATTAATATGAACATAATACGTAGTTAAATTAATTCCCACGAAATTTTTATAGATTATTACTTTGGGAAGTCATTTATAATAAAATTAAGACTAATTGATTTCAGCAGAAAAAAAAAATCATTAAAATCTAATAAGATAAACTTGCGGCATGCCTCGGATTTAAATTATAATACCTAGATAGTAAGTGAATGCTGACACTGTTATTAATACAAATTGCTTAATTTATTTTTTATTTCATAGCATATGCCTTTAGGCAATAACACAGAATTCTTTATAGTTTTTGGTTAATTAATTAAAAAATATAAAAAAATAAATACAATATTTTTTATGTATATTTTTTTATACCTAAAACTTACTTTTTTTTACTTTCCCCAAGGAAAGTCTTAAGGTAAAAAAAATTCGAAAAAAAAAATTATTGCTTTTTTACGTTTCTGGGCGTTTTATATCCAAAAAATATAATTTCCGTAAAAAAAAAATCTGTCTGTCGGTCTGCCGGTCTGTCTGTGTGTCCGGGAAATTTGTGACCACGATAACTCACGAACGCTTCGGGGTAAATACTTCAGATTTGAACCATAGGTTGATTATACAAAGTCCTAGGCTGGGATTGTTTTTGGTAAAAATCGGATTCGGGTAAGGGGGTAAAATGGGGTAAGGTAAGTTTTTCCATTTTTTTTTCAGTTTATTTTTTGTTTTGCGAAAAAAAAAAATAGAAAAAAATTAGTATTTTTTTATTTTTTTTTATTTTTTTTTTTTTTCGTTTTTGATTTTAATGAAGTATTATTTTGTTGGCAGCAGTATTTTCTTTTTTGTTAATTAATTTCTATTTTGATTATTTTTTTTTTCAAAAAGCTCTTCTTAAAATTCCAAATCAGAAGCCCGTTTATTACACCATTCACAGCGCGTAAGCGATAGAATAGTATAATACCTACGGTAGTTTCAAATTTCCCAAAAGCGCCAAAAAACATCCTACACAAAAAATTATTGAATACAAATGTTTCACGAAAAAATAAAACATATGTCCATCTGTCCATCCGGCTGTCGGTCCGATGTCAATATTGTTGTGGATACGATAACTCAAGAACGAATTATCCGATTGACTCGAAATTTTTAGGAAAAATCAATTTCTATGGGGGAAAGATCTCTATTGTTTTTGAAAATAAATCCCTCAAAAAAAAAAAAGTTATTGAGCGTAAATTTTTTAAAAAAGTGAAAAAACTATCAAACTATCAAAAAATCATTTTTTGTTAATACGAAGTTAAGAAAAAAAAAAATCTTGAAAATAGTTTTAAAATGTATTTTTTTTATTTTTCGTTTGGACTTTATGGCTTGTTTTACTATATGAAACAAAAAATCTTTATTTTATCCACACTACTGGACTATATGCAGTCTGTTATACACACAAAGTATAATCAGTTGCCTATACTCGTTATTAGGAAATTCATGTGTTTAAAAAATGGCGAAGGCGCTTATAAAGAAAATACGTGATGGTTATAGAATTCTAGAATCCTCATTAATACTTGTTGAATTATTTTACTAAAACAATAATTACCTAAAGAGTAAGATTAAAAAAATATTTTTTTTATAAAATACTACTAAATTAAAAAAAGTAAAACATTTTTTTGATTTATTAATAGAAAAATCCTATATTTTTCCTCTTTAGGTTTTTTTTTATAATTACACCGGCACAAAAAAAAAGTTGTCTGTGCTGAGGTTGAGAACCATCTATTCTTATGTATTTCCGGACGATGAATACAAATCTGCCATAAAAAAGGCAACTCATGGGCTCATTTTTGTGCTACACTGAAAAAACTGTCTAAAATGGTGAAAATTTCATATTATTGGTCTACAATTTCAGCGTAGCAAAACAATGAGCCCATGAAATGCCTTTTTTATGACGGATTCGTGTTCAGCATCGCAAAATACATAAGAATAGGTGGGTCTCAACCCCAGCAGAGACAACTTTTTTTTTGGGTCTTATATTATAAGTATTACGTAACGCAAATTTTGATCATTTTTGTGCTACACTGACGAACTGTCTAAAATGGTGAAAATTTCATATCATTGGTCTGCAATTTCAGCGTAGAAAAACAATGAGCCCATGAAATGCCTTTTTTATGACTGATTCGGGTTCAGCATCCCAAAATACATAAGAATAGGTGGCTCTTAACCCCAGCACAGACAACTTTTTTTTGTGGGCCTTATAAAGCCCCACAGCAAAAAAAAGTTGTATCTATGTGCTGGGGTTAAGACCCACCTATTCTTATGTATTTTGCGAATACGAATCTGCCACAAAGAACGCAACTCATTGGCTTATTTTTTTCGATACACTGAAAAAACCGTCTAAATGGTGAAAATCTTATCTGCCATTTCAGTGTAGCAAAAAAATGAACTCATGAAGTACTTTTTTTATGGCAGATTCGTGTTAAGCATCCCAAAATATATAAGAATAGGTGAGTTTGGAACCAAACCCCAGCACAGACGACTTTTTTTAGAGGGCCTGTGTTATTATTCGTTTCTTATAATAATTACAAATTATTTATTTCTGTAAAAAATTGAATTTCTTTTTTTTTTTTAAATAAGTTAGCTTAAAATTTTGAAAATTTAATTTTACAGATTTTCTATTTCTATCTTAATACAAAATAAGCCCAAAAAACTTATCGTTCTTAGAGGAAACACTTGGTAGGTACTTGATTTTAGGATATTACGTTGTTATCGTAAATTGAAAGGGTAAATTTAAAGATTTAGCTAGATTTCCTGTAAAACCAAGTAAACTCTTATAAAAAAGTAAAAAATTCGGCTTAAATCATAAAAATTTTTAAGATTACATATTAATTTTAAACATACATACATTTACAATTATGGCGAAGGCGCAACTATTTCCTGTACAAAATTGATACTTAAATTCAATACATAAAAACTTTAAAATTAAGGGTCCTTCGAATAAAAAAAATCTCAAAGTTTTTCTTGTCCATGATGGAAAAAAATATGCATGTGGAGTGAGTTAGACCCGGTTCCGATTGGTTAAAATGCAATTTTTGGAGGATTTTTTTGATCAACAAATTCTCGGTTATCAATAAAGATATCGATACGGGGTTTTTAACATTGTTTAGTTAAAGAGTTGCTTGAGTGGCTAATGTCGCCCTTTTTAAATTTTTTGTCTTTAATATAAAATAGTTGACTTTAAAAATTAGGAAATTTTACTTAATTTCAATTATAAAAAACTACGTTTTTAAAGCAAAAAATTAACAAAAGGACGACATTAGCCACTCAGGCAACCCTTTAACTGTACAATAAAAAACTTAATATCTTTAATTATAATAGAATTATCGGTTTAATAGGTTGTCTTCAAAGGCAAAATATGTGTCATAATATAAGGTATGTATATATATTTTTTTAATCGAAAGTCATTTAACCCCTTGACGCACCACTTTTTTTCGGAAAAGTGGTTAATTTTGACCAATTCGGCAAAATATAAGTCGCCCGAGTTAACTAGGGTAAGCGGAAAATAGCCAACAGTCAATGAGTTAACTCTGGTAAGAGCGTTAAGTGGTTAAAGTTAACGCGGGTAAGCAAAAAAGAGCCAACCTACTGTAAAAGAGTTAACTCGGGTAAGTGCATTAAGGGGTTAATAAGAAAAATATATAATACCGCTGTTTGTTTTGGTGGTGAGGGACAGAAACAAAAATTTCCGAACTGAGTAGGTATAAACATTTTTCCAATTT